>CADDIJ020003152.1:0-39320 GCA_902809745.2 Tetradesmus lagerheimii
CTGCTGCTCACCCAGGAGCAGTGGGCAGGCTTTCACAGTCGTGCCGCCCCATACCTTCTGACTCGCAACCTGACGATCACATCCAGTCCAAGATTGCGCAAGCTCGACTTCAACTATGTTGGAGATGGGCAAGTGCAGCTTGCGCCAGGCATCGTGCTGAACATCAGCTACACTCTGGTGGAAAATGCCAGGTGAGGCAGCCACGGAAGCGCTTGCAGGAAAGCCAGCAGGGGTCCTGTGCAGCATGGCAACAGCAAATCATGTAATGTTGAGGCGATCGCAAGGTGTTTCCAAGGCATTGGGTGCCTGGCAGCGTGCAGTGCAGCGTCCAAGGTTCAGGCTCTGATGGTAGGATTCGCAGGATAGCCTCACATGCGGCAGCCACCTGCCACCTGTTTCCCTCGGCAAATCGCCTGATAGCACCTCCATAGATATAAACTGCGTGTATGCAATCGACTTGCGCGTAGCTGGAGCAGCTGCATGCTAGCGTACTGTCACATAGAGCACGCAGTGCAGCAACTGCTACTACGCCAAACTCCCCCAGCCGGCAGGTAATTATCATACAGCACTCTCTGATTATTGTTGCAGGTATGGAGCTGGAGTGCAGCTGGACTTCCTGGCGCACTCGCCCGGCAGCTACCTGGCATTGTGGCACTCTGTGATCGTCCGGACGGCGTGTGTCAGCAGCAGTGGCGAGCCAGACGCCGTGGCAGTGCAACCACGACTGCCAGGTGCGCAGGGCGCTGCACAGTTACAGCAGTGATAGCAGCAGCTTGTGAGCTGTGCAAGGCAGTCACAGCAGCAGGACGGCCGGCACACCTGAACATGAGCAGCAGCATCCAGCAGCAACAACGCTGTATCAGCAGCTGCGGCGAGCAGTACACATACAGCAGTGGTATTCTGATCGGCAGCTGATGACTTGTACATGTGCTCTAGTAGGGCTGCACTTCTGCAAGCACAGCAGCCACAGCGGGGACAACTCTAGGTACTTGTGCAATGCAATGGAGTGCGACATCACTTTGCAGATGACATAGCAGCAGGAGGCCAGAGTCACACTCATGCTGTGCTTGCAAACCTAGACCTAAGAACTGCCTGCACCTGCAGCAGCACCTCAGGATCTTGCTATGTCTGTGCTGTGTGTCCTGCAGGGTTCCCTGGTCGGCAGCAGGCCAGCTATCAGGACAACTTCTGTCTGCGCAAGGCCTGCTACGACCATGTGCTTGTGTACGATGATTTCACAAAGGTCACAGGCACCAGCACGGAAGACACAGCTGCAGGTGAGCGCAGCCACGGCAGCGTTGCCTTCGCACTGCTGCAGCTGGTGCAGCAGCTGTCTTGCTGCCTGTGCACAGCTGCAGCTGCAATCACAGAGCTCTGGCATGCGGACTGTGGGTCAAGAGTGTGAGTGAAGCAGCTTCATTGCTGGTTGATCCTGCAATCTTTTCATCGGCGCTACTCTGCGTTCAACCTGTGTGATGCATGCCATCTAAGATGGTGAACGGCCTACGTGTAACATCCCCCACTCAAACCTGATGCACGGGTTGAGGGGGTTTTGGTTTGGTTTGGGGGGGCTGCGTGTAACATCGCGTTGCTGCATGGAGCGTGTCCTGCATTGCACGTTGGCCAAAAGCGTGGCAGATATGCAGGCAAGACGAGGATGGCAGAATTTCACCCGCACACAGCAGCAGACAAGCTGTGGCAGCGGCAATGCTGTGCTGCGGTAACTTCACACCATCTTGCTGCGTGAACCCATGCTGCTGTTGCTGCTGCTGCAGGGGGCTATGCGATCGTGATGCGTAACTTCACAAAGGTCTGCCAGGCCTACCTGGATAAGACGTGTGTTGGGCCTGCTTGGACAGTCGACGAGTGCATTCGCAGCGCGCTGGACCGCCTCTCACCCAGCCACACACCCGGCCAGATTAAAGCAAACGCAGCAGCACTGCAGCGGCGAATAACAGCGCTCACTGTCGGTCTGGCAGCAGGCCTCGGCGGTGGGGTGCTGCTGTTGGTATGTTTGGCGCTGCTGGCAGCTCGTTGGAGGAAGCGGCGGCAGCAGCGGCGGCAGCAGGAGAATGAAGTGAAGATGCTGTCACATTGTTGTAACACGCCGCACAGCTCGCCAGATCCAGAGATGGGCAAGAGTGGCACGGATAACGGCAGTGGGCCGCTGAATAACAACAGTGACAAGGACGTGTCGTGCGGTGCGGCTGGGTGAGTAGCAGGGAGGCTGCTGGCGCTGCTCCATGGCTGTGTTGCACGTGCAAGTGCATTGCAGGGTCGGAGCTAACGCGAGGTTGGCAGTTGGTTTTTGCACGGCATGCTTGCCATCGCAGAGTGTCATCATCCAGCTTTTATGGTAGCTTGCCATAACGCTAGTTGCTTATGTTGCTGGGTATGCATCATTTGCTGCGTGTGCTGCGTGTGCATGTCGATGAGGGCTGCAGTGCTCTGACAACTGCTTGTCACATGTTTTGCGGCCTTGCTGCTGCGCGGGACTCCAACAGGCAATTCAAGGTGGTGCAAGCAGCCATCAGCACCCCTCCAGGCACGCACAACAGCTGGGAGCTGGCTGCCTGCAAGACAAGCGAGCGCTTCTTACACCAGCAGCAGCAACAGCAGCAGCAGCAGCTGCACACGAGCCACCACCACAGCAGCGCAGACCTGCAGCAGTATGGGAGCTTGCCTGCAGCTGGAGCTGGCTGGTATGTGCGCAGCAACACTGCGGGTGGCAGCACCGCCGATCTGATTGCAGGAACGACTGGCACTGGAGTGGATGGGAAGGTCACTCTGGGGGTGCTGCTAGGGGCAGGTGAGCTGCGCAGTGGCTTGCTGCTTTCAGAGCGGTTTGGGCGTTTATGCAACAAAGCTTATTAGGGGCACCCTAATCAGGGCTTCAGGTGTAATAGGCGTCTTAGTGGTGCCTGTCATGCAAAGGGGTGGGATTTCGTGCATGCAGCGGTACCGGCAGCATCTAGCTGACAGCTCAGCTTGCTGCCGCACACAACAGAGTAAGGTTCCAGCAGTCGAAAGAAGCGGGATCAGCTTCACTGCAGCAACCAGTCACTTGTATGGAGTGCTGCAACCAACTGCCTGCTGTCCTTACTGCTACGGTGGCTCTGCTCTGCGCGACAATGCACGTCTGTCGGTAGCACGCGGCTAGCAGGCAGTTGGTTGCAGCACTCCATACAAGATCATGCTCTGTCTGTCTGAAGTTTGATGGTGCAAGATGGTGCAAGCTGTGCTGGAACACGGTTGCTGTGATCTGGTGGTGTCCCTGACAGCACTGGTGCCACCGCGTCCTGCTGTGCTGCACAGGTTCGTTTGGTCGCGTGTACAAAGGCCGCTGGAGGGGCATGGACGTAGCAGTGAAGGTGCTGCAACACAGCAGGGCCGCCGCACCAAGGTCAGTCGGCATCAGTAGACTTCAGTATATGTTTGGGGCTGAAACCCGCCTCCGCCACAAGCCAGCGAGTTGATAGTTTGCTCATGGGGTGTCAGGTATTCACCCAGCACCTGTTCGTGGTTTGGGCAATTGACATCACCCCCGCAAGTCGGTCAATGCCAGTTATTTCTAAAGCGCAGCCACGGGCGATTTGACCAGGATCAGGCGCAGCACTTGCTATGGCTACAAGTTGTCCAAAGCATGCCACAGCAGCTGATGCAGGACGCTTCAAAGAGGCTGCATTGCACTTGCCGGGCGCTGCACGCTGTCAGCACATCGATGTGACATCGCTTGTGGCTCACCTGCTGCTGCTGTTGCTTTTGCCGCGCAGTGTTGCCAACGAGGTCAACCTCATGATGAGCTTTGCGCACCGGCACGTGGTGTGCGCGTACCACTTTGTGACATGGAAGCGCCGCAGTGCCAAGGAGGCGACAGGCGGCACTGATCTCGATGTGAACGCGAGTGCCTCTGCGCTGTCGTGCATGCTTGTGGGACCCTGTTGGTTCGCTAAGAACGGAATTGTCACAACATACGATACACTGTATTCAGAAGTAAGGGAGCGTGTTTTGCATTGATGCATGCCTGCGCTGTTGTGTATATGCTTGTACATGCTGCTCAACAGCTCGACACAACGCAGTATGCTATTCTTCGTTCATGCGAAGGGGGGTCCTTGGAACCTGTTGGTTGAGTCGACAACGGCTTTTAATGGACATATCACAACATGTTACACAATGTACTCAGAGGCAGGCGAGCGTGTTTCGCGTTGATGTGGAATGCATGCCTTTGCTGGCAAGTTCGTCTGGAGCGCAAGCTTCTGAGTACGTACCCCATGCTGCCTGCTCGTCCCCCCCTCCTGCGCCTACCCCATCTATCTGCCTCATCTCCTGTCTGCAGTTCGACGACCGCATGCAGTCTGTGGACGTCGCTGCAGTGTGGCCAGGTGATGCAGCAGCAGCAGCAGTAGACGGGCCCATGTCAGCTGACCTGGCAGGCCCTCAGGGGGAGCTTCCAGAAGACACCCAAACGTGGATCGTGCAGGAGTTGTGTGACGCGGGCAGCTTGAGCGAGTACTGCCTGGCACCTTCAGCGGGAGGGCAGCGGCTGCCGGGGCAACTGCCATCTGGCCACGCAATGGTGAGGGGAATGCGGCTGTTGTTGTTGCTGCTGCTGACACTGCTGTTGTGGCAGCAGGTGCCTCCGGCTGATCAGTACTGCAGGCTTGGCATAGCAGCAGCGTGGCGTATGGCATTTCAACCCACGTCACGGTGTGATATGTGCACAGCAAGGGAGATTTGATAGAGTAGCGGCCACCCTGTGCAGAGCAGCGATACACATCGCATTCCCAACAGGGCATGCCCCGAATGTGCCGCTCCCTTTGACACTGTTCCACTGCCGCTGCTGCTGCTACTGTTGTTGCCTGCGCCGTGCTGCTGCCCCCTCTGCTTTGTCTGCTGCAGCTGAAGCTGCTGTTCCGGCTGCGGGAGGTTGCTGACGGCATGTCGTACCTGCACAGGCGTGACGTGGTGCATGGCGACCTCAAGAGTGGCAACGTGCTGCTGTGCGTCAGCGCAGCTTCACCCTACGGCCGCATGGCCAAGGTCACTGAGTGAGTGAAAATCATTTCAGCAAGCCTGCCTTGTGTACACCTTGTGATGATCATCGTCTCTGATCTACAACCGGTGGAGCACAGGCGTAGGCAGGCTTGCCTGCTCTCGATGCGCAGGACTTGTAGCTTGTAATATGATGCAGCTAGCAACAGGGAGTAACTAACTTGGAATGTGCACATCATCGACTGTGAAGAGTGCTTTGACAGCCGGCTGGCTGACTTGTGCACTGCTGTTGCTGCTGCTGGTGCCGCTGCAGTTTTGGCTTGAGCAGAGCGCTTGGCACTGGCCAGACACACCGCAGCACACACACGCTCGGCACGGTAAGGGCAGCCTTGAAGTTGAGCAGGTTGTGCTGCTGCAACTACCATGATGTGTGTGTTTTCAAGCACTTGTGCAGTGATTGCCTCAACGAGCAGCACAGGCGCGGTAGCAGTACAGATGCATTCTTGCCTAGGCTACTCAGGCATGCAGCAGCCACGAGGTTTTTAGTGCAGTACCATGACGCCCATTGTGCGCTGACACACCTGACCTGCACTGTCTGAACTTCGTCCTGCTTTTGCTGTTGCTAATGAACGCGCTTTTAGACCTTGGTGATGCTGCTGCAGGTGAGGCACATAGGTTGCCATTGGCTGCTGCTGCTGCTGCTGCGCCCTTACTACTGTGCGCATCTTCTGCTGTTCAACATCCCTCTGCACCTTGTTCTGCTGCTGCTGCTGCAGGTGAGCCACATGGCTCCTGAGCTGCTGCGCTTTGGCAAGATGAGCCCGGCAGTGGACGTGTTCTCCTTCGGAATCATGAGTGAGTGATCAGAGGCACACAGGCCAGCGGCCAGCTGCAAACTCACACACGCATGTGTGCTTGTGTGTGCTCAGCCTGCAGTGTTGAGGCACACACTGATATATAGAGTGTGTGGTAACCACCTGGTGCCCACCTGGTGCCCACCTGCTGCCACCTAGCTAAGTTTGTGTCTGCGGCACGCCATTCCGTGCCTCCACGCTGTCAACGCTATGTAATTGAAACAGATTTGTACACCGCATTTACTTACCTGCGTGTCCGCTGTTGCAGTGTGGGAGCTGCTGGCGGCGCGTGCTGCAACAAATCTTGTGCACATGCTCCATGCTTCCACACTCTGTGATTGGAACCACCTTGTTTATCCTCTGCGCGTCGTTGTTTGTTGCAGTGTGGGAGCTGCTGACAGTGCGTGTGGCCTCCCCGCTATGTAGTTGGAAAGACCTTGTGTACACCTTGTCGTATCTATCTAACTCTCTGTTTGTCTCGTCTATCTATGTGTTTGTTGCAGTGTGGGAGTTGCTCACGGCGCGTGTGGCCTTCAAGGGCCTGCACTACGGCGCCATCATCGAGCACGTGGCGCTACTCGGGGAGCGGCCCCCCATGCCCGAGGGCGCCCCCGAGGACTTCCGGCTGCTCATGAGCAGCTGCTGGCACGCAGACCCACAGCAGCGGCCAGCATTCGACCAGGTGGGCCCCGGGTAGCGTTGACTGGATAATTTTGTCAGGAGGGTGTGACGTGTGCGGCATCAAATGTGCTGCTGTTTGCGAAGTCAGGGCTGAGCCAGTAGCTATTTGTAAACCGGCTGCTGATGAGCAGGTGCTGGCACACAGACCCACAGCAGCGGCCGGCATTTGACCAGGTGGGGGCTCTGGCTAGCGTTGACTGGATGTTTTTGTCACGAGGGTGTGACGTGTGCGGTTGTATAAGTGTTGCTGTTTGCGAACCCTGGGCTGAGCGAGTAGCTATTTGTGAACCGGCTGCTGATGAGCAGCTGCTGGCACGCAGACCCACAGCAGCGGCCAGCATTTCACCAGGTGAGCCTGCAGGTCGGCTGACAATATAACATGGTTTGCAGCTGCTGGCATGCAGACCCACAGCAGCGGCCGGCATTCGACCAGGTGGGGGGTCTGGCTAGCGTTGACTGGATGTTTTTGTCACGAGGGATTTGACGTGTACGGGTTTACATGTGATGCTGTTTGCTAACCCTGGGCTGAGCGAGTAGCTATTTGTGAACCGGCTGCTCATGAGCAGCTGCTGGCACGCAGACCCACAGCAGCGGCCGGCATTTGATCAGGTGGGGGGTCTGGCTACTAGCCATTGCATTGACTCCAGATCTTGATCAAATCTTGAGAGAATATGATGTGTGTCGTTCCACATGTGGTGGCGCAACTGTAACTATTAGTTGGGTCTGCGAGTACAGGGCTGAGCAACTAGCTGTTCGTGGCAGAAAGAGACATGAACGCTACAGCGCATTGCGCTGATTTCTGATGGCTGCATTGCTTCTCGGCAGTGAGTTCACCGGTTCTTATCGCTGCTTTACGTGTTTTGAGTCGCTGAGCATCCATGTGTTGTGGTGCAATCCTGCTGCAGGTGATACGCTGCTTGGACATCATGATCATGGCAGTCAGCTCGCCATTGCTTTGGTCGCTGCTTTACGTGGTTTGAGTTGCTGAACGTCTCCTGTTATGTCTCCGTTGCGGCCTAATCAATCCTGCTGCAGGTGATGCGCTGCCTGGACATCATGATCAGCTGCAGGCAGCAGGAGCTCGCGGAAGCAAAGAGCGGCAGCAGCGCCTTTGCAGCTGCAACAACACACAGCGGCAACAGCTGTGCCGCAGGCTCGCTTGCGGCCCACCAACACATAGGCACCAGCAGTGGCGAGTTTGCGCTGACTGTCACCACACGCGCAGGCAGCAGCAGGCTCAGCCATGTGCAGCATGCCCCGCAGCAGCAGCAGCAGCAGCAGCAGTTTGGCTCGCAGCAGAGTTTGCAGCTGCACACTTCGCAGAGCCTTGCACAGACCACCCAGAGCCTTGTGCAGCACACAACGCAGAGCAATGCAGCGCTGACGACGCACAGCAACGCTGCACAGACGTCACACAGCAATGTGGCGCCGCCGCCGCTGCAGCAGCAGCAGCAGCAGCAGCAGGGTGACGGGTATAGCTGTGTGCGTACGAGCAGGCTTGCGCCTGCTGCTGGTCGCCTGGGTTTGGCGGTTGATGATGCACTAGCTGAGAGCCCGTTTGGCCCGCAGGACTTGTGAGCAGCATGTGTGCTGGCTCCCTAGCAAGCAGGCATGCGTTGATCAATGAAAGCGATGTATTGTGTGCGCTCAGGGCGGGGCAAGGCTTTCTGACAGTCCTGGGTGTGTGCTTGCTCCCCCGCAAGCAGGCAGGCAGGTGTGGCTGCATGGCTTGATGTACATGGCAGTTAATCAATCCACATGCTCTGCTGAAGCACATGGGCACAGCACGGATCGCTGCTGCCGTGGCCCCTGCCATTACGATCATGCGTCTCTTTTGCATGTCTCCTCCGTGCTTTCTTGACGGCAGTGTGGCTGCTAGGCTATGCTTGCCAGTAGGCGGTGCTTGGGTGGGCCTGTGTCACTGAGGCTGCTTCCGTTGGTTTCTGAGCCAAGTGTGGCGCGCCTTGGTCAGGTCCCTTGGGTTTGGGGTGCTATCTGGGTTTTGGGGTTTTACAGGAGCCTTTGGCAATGTTTAGGGTTGAGCAGGCAGCGTCCGGTTGAGGTTTTGGGGGGTGCTATGGTTGATCTGTCGGTGAGCTGCTGGATCCGTGTCACTGCAACGCATGGCGACGGTGGCTGATGCTTTTGTATTTATGTACTATATACGTTGTGATTTGTTGGTGCGGGTGCCTGCTGACTCCGCAGGGTATCATCGCGCGTTGCACCTTGGGGTCGTGTTGTGCAGGTGACGCTCTGTTTGCAGACACTCTCTGCGGGTATGTGGACAGCCTTTTCACAATGTGGAAAGGCAGTCAGGCCATCTGCTGTTGGAGCCAAAGTACGCAGCAGTACCTCTTGGTTCCATGCAGTGTTACCTCCCTCTGTTGTGTTTGGCAGGACTGACAGCAACAGTGTTTGCGTTCCATGATGGCTGCAATCCTGCGGGTGTGTTGTTGTGTTGACCTGGGTGATCTGGTCAAGACAATGGCTGCGTTTCTGCGGGCTGCTATGCTGTGTTGTGGCTGACAATGCATGCTGTTTGTTGGTCCTTTCGGCGGGTCACCCGCACTATTGTTGGTGTTGTGCTGTTGCGCTGTATGACGGGCTCTCAAATCAAATCAAAACCGCAGTGTCTGCTTGCTGTTGCATATGATGCTGCTGTTATTGCAGGTGGCTTTGTGTGTAGGCTTTAATGCCACGTCCTGGCAGTGGCTTGTGTTTGTGCATGTTTGTCGGTTCGTGCGTGCGCGTGTGCTTGCACGCACACTGTTTGCCAGGCACGTGCGTATTGTGTATTTGTGTATCCGTTGTATTGCACTGCCTTGAGGGCTTCTGCTGTGGGGAGTGGGTGTCTAAACAGCAGATTGTTTCGAGTGGCTTGCTGGACTCTTTTAGTAGCAGCCACTGATGTGAAGCATGCTTGGCACGTCACTGGTTGTTGGCAAACATGCGGGATGCCGGGTGCAGTGTGGATTCATGGCATGCCGTAAGGAGCCATCTGTTCGGTGCAGTTTCATGTGCAAGAGCTGCAAAGCAAGGTGCAGCTGTGTCGGCGAGTGGGCATTTGAGCAGCGGAATGGTTCGAGTGGCTTGTTGGACCCTTTTAGCAGCAGCCACTGGTGTGAAGCATGCTGGGCGCGTCACTGATTGTGGGCAAACATGCGGGATGCCGGGTGCACTGTGCATTATGGCATGCCGTAATTAGCCGTCTATTTGCATGCAGCCTCGTGTTCAAGCGCCGCAAAGCAAGGTGCAGCTGTATCAGCGAAAGGCTGGTTTAAGTACAGGCCGTGCCTGAGTGCTCGGCATGCGTTCTGTGCATACGCAAATGCATTCTGCTCACATGAGCGTGAACAGCATCTGTTGTACTGCATGACTGATTGTGCAGCGGCTGGTTCAGCGCTGACAGCAGCACAGCGGTGTTGACTCTGGCTGCATTGCTGACCTTGCTGTGGGCCACCACAGCAACAGGCAGGCAGGCAGGATCTTCAATGCTGCCGGCTGCTGAGTTGCTCGTTGTGCATGGCTCTGTACGCTGCACATTGAGAGCGTCACGCTGTTTGATGCTCTTCATGGTCAGCTCCCTTCGGCAAGGCTTTGTTTGGCTTCATAGCACCTACTATACTATAGCTGGCAGCACTTCCAGCACTTGTTGCATGTCGCATGGCAACTTGGGTTGTATGTGTGATGGTTTGCACAGGGCGGTGCACTAGCTCCCCCCTCTGACAGCACAGCATGTTTGAGCAAACAGCAGGGGTGGCAGCAGAACTCAATGTGTGCAGCGAGTATGAGACACCTGCACGCGTGCAGCACTGATGTCGATTGCTAACCAATATCAGCCGCCAGTACTAAGCAGGTTTGCTCAGATGCAAAGACTTTGGGGGATGAAGAACATGTCTGTGAGTGTGAAGATACGTTGCTATAATGCGTATGTGTTGATTGTTCTCATGTTTGCCAGTGAGTCGTGGGCATTGACTAAGCGGCAGACGGAGCGCCTGGAGTGTGTACATTCTAGCTGTCTGCAGCAGCTGTTGCACATGCGGCTATCTGATAGACACCGTTTGGTAGATATCAGGAAGCAGTGTGGCACAGTCAGCCTTGCAGAACACCTTACGGCGGCTCGCCTGAGGTGGCTGGGGCATGTTGTACGCATGGATGAGGGCAGGCTCCCCCAAGTTGCTCTGTTTTCGTCATTGCACGGAGTTACAGAGCGGCCTAGGGTGGTCGGCCCCCAATGCGTTGGCAGAACTGTGTACACAGCGATTTACAGCGGCTAGAACTCCCTCATAAGATGGATGAGTTGCGTGGCTATTGTCTTATGAGGGGCGCTTGGTGGTCTATGGTCTACAGGGTTACACACCCTGACGCTGTGGGGGCTCCCCTGCAGCGTTCCCGTGCCCCCTGTCACTACAGGAAGCAGCAGTCACTCATGAGACAGCAGCGCCTGCAGCAGATGTATCCGGTTACTAGTGAGCCGCTTATGATTGCTGGTGTGGGTTGGCAGTGCCCCTGTGGGAGGATCCATCCCACACGCGAGTGCACTGACGCTGTGGTCCAGCTCAGGGCCATCAGTGATTAGGGTTTAGGGCGACCATTGAATGAGAGATCGTGCCGGGCGAGTGCTTGTGCGTTGATGGTTTTGGCCGTATCTGGCCCTAGCTTGTGGGTTTGCACCTACCGGTTAGGAACCACTAAAGGTGGTTTGGAAGTGGCTCCCTTCTTGGGTTCCTCTCTTGCTAGAAAAACGTGTAATTGATTGATTGATTGATTGATTGATTGAGTACTATGAGGGTGCAGCCTGCTGCTAGGTGTGTTTTGAGTTGCGTCCCACGCAAGATTTTAGCCGTCTGATTAGGATTGAGCTTTGTACGTTGCGATTGCCTGCCTTGCAGGCCCTGTCAGCCTGTCGCCAGGCATGTTCTGTGCAGCTGCTCTGCTGCTTTGCACCTTTGGCTGTGTCTCGCAGCCTTGCATCAACCTGCGGGCGAGAGTCTCTGCGCATATGGATGGTGTGCATCTTGCATGGCTTGGTTGGTGTAGGTCTCATCAATGCGTGAGAGGGTGTATATGTGAGGCATGCTGCCGCTGCAACTGCTGTCAGTGTTTGGACATGCACCATTGGTGTGACCTGGGCGGGGTTGTTGCAAACCGTTTGGAACCGTATATTTTGTTCCCTGCCCAGGGTAGCACTGTTTCTTGGCTTGTCGCATACCTGCTCCATCTACGCCCTTCTGTTCTCATGCTGTTACGCTGTGCTCGCGTATCCTGTTATATGTCATGCCTGCACTGTAATGATGTGTGTTTTGTCTGTCGGTCACTGCATGGTTTGGCTTCTTGAGCTGCTGAGATAGAGGCAAATCAGCCACCTGTCTTGCCCACAGCGTTCCAAGTTTATCCGGCTGCAGTCTCGGCATTTGAGGTTGCAGGAGAGATTGGGCCTTTGCATGTCACGCGTGCATGCTTTGACTTCTGCTCCAGTTATGTTGCATGCTCACTGCACTAGTTACTTGTCTCTGCTGAGACAGCTTTGGCGGCGCCTAGTATTTGTTGCATCGTGTAGATCGTTTGACGCATGTATGTGGATGCATGGTTGCTGCGTCGTGCAGTTTGCTGCATGCTCACTGCACTAGTTACTTGTCGCTGCTGAGTTATCTTTGGTGGTGCCTAGTGTATTCATTGCATCACGTTGATCGTTTGGTGCATGAGTGCAGGGTTGCAGCATCATCGTTTGTTGTGTTTTGGTGAGCCAGTTTTGGGTATCTTGCGCCGTAGTTGCAGCGTGTTTTGCTGGCTTGTTTGGTTGGTATTGGGGGCGGCAGGACTGCACTACTACCGCACTGTATGTGGCAGCACTTGTGGCTTGGCCATGGCAGCCGCTGCAGCTGCTCACATGCAGCTGGTTGGCAGCCAATGTTGTGCAAGACGCGGCCTAGGCTGCACAATGTGTGAAAAGCTGCATTGCAATATCATACTGAGTGACACTGCAGACAGATGTGTTGGTAGTCTAGCGTGCAAGGTACAATAAGTGCACAGGGGCGTATCATGTGCACCGCTGGCTAGCCATGCATCTGGTGTCATGCATGGGTGCATCAGGGGTACCCTACCCCATGCGTCATGACTTTGAGCTTGAGCGCCGCTCTCGGCTAAAACTGCAAGTGGTAGTACCGCTGCACGTACATGTACACGTGACGCGACACATTTGTGCGTACAGCGTTTGACTGGGCGGCAGGCTGCTGCCACAGCCGCACATAGTTTGCGTGTCAAAAAGCATCCGATGCTATTGGGATGCTTTTGGGCTGGGCCCTGCTGGGCCGCAAACCCATGTGCAGGTGTTATCAGGGACTTGGGTGGAGTGCCATCGATATCAGCAGCATGTGCAGGTGTTGATCATGGGTTGTCCACCGTGGACTCCGGGACTTCAGGACCAGAACGTGGCAAGGTGGGGTGCACATTGCTGTCCCCTGTGTTTCACGCATTTGTGCGTACACTGTACAGCTTGTCTGATCCACATGTGGATCAGAAGCAGCAGCTGGGAGTGCTATGGGTGGTTTGAAAATTTTGGCAGCTTTTCTTTCCTGCTACAGGCGCCTGTAGGTGCTGACTGTTCACACCTGTCGACCTTCTTGCTTTCAGCTTGCTGAGCACGCGGGGTCACTGGTGTAGGGTAATAAGTGGCAATCGCTTCAATTACTACTCACGTATGTAGGCCCTGCACTTTGGAATGTCACCAGCGGGCCTGCTGTCTGCGCTGTCTGAGCACCGGACTATGCTATACCAAAAAGTAGCACCGTGCTGTACTATAGCACGGTGACCACGCAGTCTCAGCCTGTGTCTGGTGGACACGTCTGGCGACATCATGCGGCCTCTGCGCTCCTGGGGGGGTTGGCCTACTAGTAGCACTGCTATGCTGCTGACGGGCACTGCACTTGCTTTGCCGGTTGGGCTGCACCGTAGCCCCAGGTACCTAATGCGTTCGCACCAGTCCAGTCTACGCATGACAAGTTTGCAGCATCAGATCCGCTAACTTCTTTACATCTGATGAGTCATTACAAAGTATGCACTGACAATGTTGTGTATGCGACTCTCTGTGACACAAGAGAGTGCGTGCAAAACTGCCAGGGCACAACAGCAGCCCGTGCCAAGCTGCGCACGCGTTGCGTTGATGACCAAGCAGCCAGCCAGACTGTGACACCTGCGTTAACTGCCAGTGTCGAAAACACACCTTACCTTGCAAGCAAGCCATGCATCCGGAAAACTAGTGCGGTCGCAAGTTGAGGGAGTCGTGTTGTGTTGCGTGTGTGGTGTTGTTTTCTGTTGCCGTCGCTCTCCGTGCTTGCTGCTGTCTGCCTCGGCCTGTGCGCATTGTATTGGTTGACTGTCATGTTGGAAGTGTAACATGTAGGCATATGCAACCGTCCAATGCTCTGCTGCTGCTCGTGTTGGCTTGCTGGTGCCACCAGCTTGCGGTCACCTAGTGCGTCAGCAAGTTCAGTGTGTGCGTGCGTCGTTGTTGCGTGTGTTGTTGTTGTCGTTGTTGCGCTATTGTTGCGTTGTTGTGTGCTGCTGCTTGCATCGCATGCTGCATAGTGTTGCTTCGACGCTGCCGTGTGCCGGGCTCAGGTTCCCGCTGCTGGAGCTGCTGTTGTTGCTGCTGCTGCTGCTGCTGCAAGCGCTCAGACTGCCTGCAAGCGCGTGTTGCGGGCCGCTGTGCTGCGGCTGCAGCTGCAAATGCCTGCTGCAAGTCATCTTCAAGGTCCTGCAGGTCTGGTGGTTGTACCTGTCCAGACAGCTGCTGCTGCTGTGTATGCTCGCTCCAAGCCTGCTGGCGCTGCAGCTGCTGTGTCTGTTGCGCATGGAACTGTGCGATCCGTGCTGGGTCCAGCACATCTAAGTCGCGTGTTTCACGCAACAAGTGTAAAACTTCCTGCCCGTGTGTCGCAGTAGCGTTGCTGCACTTGTCGAACACGTGCCTAGCGCAACGATCTAGCTTGGAATACAGGCCATAATCGCATAATGTGCAGCTAACGTGGCTTTTGGATTGCCTGCAGTAGCCTTGTTGCACTTGTCGATGACGTGCCTAGCACAGTGCTGTAGCCTTGAGACAGGCCATAGTCACAAAAGTTGCAGCTTACTCTGTTGTTTGATTCTCGTTTGAAATATCGTGCGACGAGGAAATGTGTTTGTTTGGGCATGCCCGAATTGTGCAAACGAACATTGCAGTGACGAAGAACAGCAAGTAAAATCGAGATATTGTATTCAATACACAGTTGGTGAGGGTCCTTGTGATGTACAATTTTGACTGGGCGATATGGGCGAAGCCGCCTGAGTGTTACTTTACAGCCCCTCACAGACAAGACATCCGATACAGGCTCCAACATTCTCAATGCATTTGTAATGTATTTAGAATGCCAATGCGGTGGCATTCAAGGCTTGCAATGAAGCCCGAGAAACTTGGCAGCAGCCACATCCCACTCTTGGCACACTCCGATGCACACTCTTAGTTGTCGAATGCATTTGTCTTATATTTAGATTGCCAATGTGACTGCTGAACGGCCGCGAAAGTGCCCCAATCGTAGGCGCTTTTTTACCGGGCCGGGCCTTGCAGAGAGCTCCCTATAGCAGAACTCGCTAAACTTGCAGAACTCGCCAAAGTCCTCAACTTGCAACAAGTACTGGATACAGAATGCAGACACCTGCCATCAGACTCACGTGTTTCGATTCATAAGGCCTTGACCAAACTCAATCAAAGCCCCTGCTGGTGGCATAGCACATAACCACATACATAGACATCACACAGATCCTGCTGTACCCATATCTAGGGTCTGCGGCTGCTGGTTCCTGACAGACAGCCAACTTCTGATTCCGAAGCAGAGAGTATAACCACACACACATAAATGTATAACGGCAGAAGCACATCATCTGACACCTGCCAAGATATACCATGACAGCCAGCGCCACAATGCGTGCACATCAAGTAGCACGCATGCAAATCCTGGCGATCAAACAATGGCAGCCGTTCAGCTAGCCAACAAGCAGCACACCCATTCGCACCAGATATGCTACTTTACTGCAGACGCATGCAGTACGTATGTAGGTATCACAAGGAAGCGCACAACTGGTTCTGGGCTCATCCTGAAACATGCTGCTTGTTCACAGCCGCCTAGCCACGGGTACCTTAGCATGAACAAGAGCACGCCGCAACTCGCAGTCTGCAAGCACGCAAGCACAACCAACAATTCTAGTACCTGCCGCCACGCCAAACCCCCGCCGTGTAGTACAGGGAACACTCACCCCCTCAAGCAAAGCAAGCCAGTAAAACTCAGGAACACACCCTGGCGCCTCTATCGCCTCTACCAACAAGCTGCAGCACTGCACGGTATCAAGAAATAACCTGCACGATATCTCACGCCCTTTGCTGCTGACGACACAAGTCTTGCTGCTGTAACCGGCCGCCCCAGCACCAGACATGATGTGGCAGCCAGCGATGAAGTTTGGCTGGTGGGTGCTGGGGTGGCACTCTGGTGTTGTATCAGCTGGATCGCACCCGCTGCTGTGCTCCCCTCGTCAAACTCTGGTCAAACACCCTTCCACATTACATCCGCGTGCTGCAACCACGGCAGCTATACGCCTGGAAACACAGGCGAACAGTCAAACCTTGTGCTGTGCGGCAGCTGGGCAGACTGCATTCCACGGCAGCCGGGCCGGCTCACCATTGCAGTGCTAGACTGCACTGCAGCAGCCCCACAGTTACACAACATCCACAACAGCTGCAGATGCGCAAGCTGGGAGTGTGTCAACACGCAACCCGACCTTCAACGCAGATGACTTGCACCCTGCCTGCTCCAGGGCTCCAAAGCATCCTGTGCACTCAGCTGCACCGTGATGCGCTTCCTGGTTGCACAGAAACATGTTCCTGTCCTCCTGCAGTTGCGTCAAACACAATGAATGGAGGCAGCCATACAGCATGCATGCCTCAGCTGGCCAAGCAGAAACAGCGCACCACACACAAAAGGCACTCCATCTGTGATGCTGCAAGGCAGTGTGGCAGATCATGCTGATGCGATTGCTGGTAACAAGACACTGCTGGGATTTGGCCAGCAATGCCTTCTAAATACAACAATGACGCTTTTACGCTCACCCAAGACATTTGCTTATGGGGAGGGGCCAGACAGACTCTTTGCCTGCTGGCTTACTACATGGACAGATGAAGTATGGGCTCTGATAAAACGAGGGTCAAACATACAAAGCACACACCGATGCAACATCCTGCTATTGCTCTGGCCAGCACAACAGCCGGCCACCGCAAACAAAGTAGCAGCAACTGTCCACTGTTCTAATGGATCAGTCCCGCCCAGCAATACACATGTGCTACATGCCACGCGTTTGTCACGCGATGTCACGCACAGCTGCAGCAGTCAGCACTCACCCGCGCACTCCCCATTGATTCAACACACGCTCGCTGGCACATACACACACACTGACCGCTTATAGCAATGCATAATGTCAGCGCCTGGCAGTAGCGGAGACATCAGCGGCATGCTAATTAGGCAATAGCAGAGACATCAGCGGCATGCTAATTCACCGCACGCTTTGAACCGTAATTGGCTCGTCACCAGGCGGTGCATTCCAAAGAAACGCGGCAGCTCGCAGACTGGTACACGCATGCACACACAAGACACACACAAAACACGCACGCGCCACCCTTGTCATTGCAGTCGCCACGCAGCAAGCTGACAACGTCATAACAAGGTTGTAACAAGGGGGCAGCCTGCCAGACTCAGACTCGACGCTCGCCAAAACACAAATGCTCAAACACGGCACACGCAAGTGTTCTTTCTTCTCACTAAGGCCCGAAGCACAAAGCGACATCGGTCACCAGGCCATCTGGGTGAACATGAATGAATGTACGTGTGACGCAGCTGCAGCGTTGCTGCCACCCCACACTGCACAACTGCAAGCACAAGTAGGTACTAACAGTGCAGCGAACAGCAGCCGATGTCCTGGCCGGTTTCAAAAAGAAAGGCCACATGCCTTTGCAGGCAGCTGCTGTTCAGATGCAGCAAGTCAGCAGGCACACAAACAAACAGCGGGAAAGAGCAGCACACAACCCTGCGGAAGCTCACTTGCGGACAACTGAGGCGCCCCACAAGAAATGCACAAGCAGTATGTGCAACGTTGATTGGCAGAGTTACTGATAGCAACTGGGCTGTGTATGCACAAAAAACTTCCTGTCTTTTTGATTTTTTCTGGGAGTGCTGGAGCACAGACAGCGTGTAAGTGCTAGAGCACACAGCGACAAACAGCAGCAGTGCAACGGGCATACACCATGCAGAGACGCGTCCCTGCCGCAGCACCTGACCACCATCCAACGACCAACAATGCACATGCAAGCAACACGACGCAGCCAAAACACCTTTCATTAGCGCAGTGCAAGCTCTAGAAGGTACAGGGTCGTGCTACAACCAGACAACAGACCTTAAACCAAGCGCAGCAAGGCCCAACGCTGTACCCAAAACTGATATGGCTACCGCCAGCGCGCTACACCAGAACTGTAAGCGCTGCAGGACGCCAAGCATTCACAAATCTGCGTACATGATGCAGAGCCTGCCAACTGCAGTACGCAAGCGGACCGTACACGCAGCCTGTGCATTTGACCGGATAAGCCGACACAATCTGCTGCTGGCACCTTCCGCGACCCTGCGTTGAGGGATGGCGGTGCAAATGCCTCTCTAGCAGCTGAATGCGTCTGAAAACGATGGGCGAAAACCATACACAGTAACATGCATGTATCGAGGAAACTGGACGCGCAAACAACGGGAAAGCAGGTGTTGGGGGAGTAGACTGCGCCGTCTGTCGCACACGTGCATGCCGCATGCATGCCACACAGCGCGCCAGTTGAAAGTATGCAAGTACATGCTGCAAACACTGCTGCTGCAACTGAGGCCACCAGCATGACCGGACCAGAAGCAGCGCAGCGCTGAACATCAACCATGCATGCACATGTACAACACACAGCACACAAACAGCAAACACAAGGTGCCATCAGGCCTGGCTGACCAGCACATCACACATGTGAGACCTATTACTATTATTATTTATTATTATGTGAGACCTGCCATGCCCAGAAAAGAGTGACATTCAAACAACCAACAGCCCATGCCAGCGCATGCAGTCTACACACCATTAATGCAGGCAAAACACAATACGGATGCGCGTAAGGTGTATGCGAGGCTAGTTTAGTACCCAGTGATCCATGCACAGATGTGTTGGTGATAGTACCACTTGCTCAAGCTCTGTATGCAGGTGTCGCCAGCAACAGCCTGGCGCCCTCAACAAAACTGGCAGCGCAGTCGCGCAACCGCAAAACCGCAATGACCGCAGCAGCCTGCACATCAGGCACAGCTGCAGCAATTGCACTGCACAGTAAGGGGTATGAACGCACACAGTCAACTCATCTCTGAATCGCAAGGCCAGCAAGCAACCCTGCTGCAGCCACCGCTGCCACTTCCCCACGTTCCTGTACCCCACACACTGCATCCACCAGCAGTCACAATAGCACAGCATACCTGCAGACTATGCACGCATGCTATGACAAAATAAACATGCCCCAGACCCCAGCGCCACTACAAACCACGAGCCACAAAACTGCCATGCTGCAGCACCAAAACTGCCAGAACCCTACCAAAAGGACAGAGCAGCACCCCCTACCATGCGTCGCCACAACGCAGCTCAACCTGCATCCACCAGCAATCCACGCAGGCTGCACCGCTTTCACCATACATCGTAGCAACACACACAGAAGCTGCAACCCCTTCGTGCATCGTGCCGAATCTGTCAACACAATCGAACTGCACACGCAGCTCCTGCTGTTGCTACCGCCAGCCCATTCCAAGCTCACAGCTGCTGTGCAACATGCTGCCTAACTCAGCACACCAGGCTATCCAGGGGGCCAGATCCAAATAGCATGTCAGTAGACAGCCCAACAGGAGAGCAAGGCGCCCCCAGAAAAGCCGGAGAGCCAAAAACATCACTGCTTGCTAAGCTGCTGCTTGCCAAGCTCCCGGAGCGACACATCGCTGCAATGCTCTGGTCACATGCACCACCCTTGCCTGCTGCTGCAGCTGCAGCAGCTGCGGCCGAGCTGTCACAATGCTGCTTTGCATCCGCTGGCAGCACGGCTACTGCAGCTGGCTGCTTAGAGGGACCTGCTGCTGCTGCGGCTGGTGCAGCAGGCCATGCACCTGCTGCTGCTGCTGATGGGAATGCTGGCACACCTGACGCGGCACTACCCATCTGCACGCCCGTGTGCATAGCAGACATCGGCATGCATGCTGTGCCAGCTGCCATCGCAGAGTAGCCGCCCATCATGCGTGGCACACCAGCAAACGGCATTGCAGGAAACATGCTGCTTGCAGGATATCCCATCGGCATGCCCATACCCATGGGCATCCCCTGACCTGCAAACATTGGCATGCCGGCTGACCCTCCTGCTGCTGCAGGGCCAGGCATACCTACACCCATCATTGACATGTAGGGCATTGCAGGGATGCTAGGCCAGCACATTGGCATGCTAGGAGGCATCATAACAGGAAGCCCTGCAGCAGGGGTACCCATTGCTGGCGCTGCTGCAGCAGCTGCTGCTGCTGCTGCACTCTGGCTGCCGTCTGCAGGCGCCTGCTGATGGCTGCATGTCACGCTGCTGCTGATCGCGCTGCCTGCCGCTGCAGCGTTCGTAACGCCACCCATAGGGGGCACTACAATGCCAGGGACTTTGGCGACTGTGAGCACAGGCATGCCCCACACCATTCCACAAGGAGCTGCAGGACCACTCCACCAAGAGGCTGCTGCTGCAGCAGCTGCATGGCCAGGTGCTGCTCCTGATGCTCCTGTAGGTGCTGTGGAGCTTGTGAGCTGCGTGCAGCAGGCGCTGAGGCTTGAGCTGCGCTTGAAGCTGCTAGCATGGCTGCGCATGCCTGCAGGAGAGCACGGCACGAGGATGCAAACATCTTGATGTGGCTTTCGTCAAGTTCACTGGGACGGGTGGTTTGCTGGTGGCAGTGTTGACGCAAATGACAACCGCTCATCATGCGTCATGATGCGACACAACAAGGCAGCACACATGTGGACGCATGCAGAACCACAAGTTCATTGCATGCTGGCATCGCACCAGCAGTGAGCTCTGCTGCGTTCCACACCCAGCAAGCACACCACCCATATCAGCAAGCGCACCTGCTGCTGTGCTGCACGTGTTGACTGGCCCTGTCATCGCTGGCAAGCATGACGCCGCGTCCGCTGAGCTCTCCAACTCTGCACACTTGCTGCTCTGGAAGACCGTCGCGCCGCTGCTGCAGCCCATATGGTCGCTGCTGCAGCCAAGCAGCGCATCTGAGTCATCAGGTAGCACACATGGCTGCAGGATGTCTTCTAGGCTGGGCTCATCTGCTTGCATGGGAGCATGCAGGTCCAAAAGAATCGTATCTGGGTCAAAGGCTAGCTGGGAAGGCAGCAGGGGAGCCAGATCAAGCGCATCCAAGCTACAATCCTGTGCCAAACAGCCAAGCATGCTGTCTGCAAGCAGCGGCGACTGCAGCAGCTGCTGCCCTGCTGTAACTGCAGCTGCGTCCTGCTGCTGCTCGGTTACGTCGTCTGCTGCAGCTGCGCGTGGGCTGCCCTGGCAACTGCCGCCGCTGTTGCTGCTGTCCACAGTCATCATCATACGCACAGTATGCTGCCACAAGTTGCGCAGCTTGAGCTGAGACAGCGGCCGGTCCAGCACATCTGCTGCTCCGGCTTCAACTGCCGCTAAGATCTCTGCAGCACTGCAGGATTCGCCACCCATGAGTACCACAGGCAGCGGCTGTGCAGCCCGCAGCAGCTGGTGCTGTGCATCTCCTGCAAGCAGCTGGCTGTCAGCTAGCACAACATCAAACGCGCGGCTGCAGCAGCTCCCACTGCCGCTGCTGCTGTTGCGCTTCAGCGCTGAAACTGCACTGCTCAGCTCCGCAACGGCCATGACTTCATACTTCAGGCCTTGCAGGAGAGCTGTTGTGGCGCTGCTGCTGGCTGCTGATTCCAGCAGCAGCACACGCAGGCCTTCAGGGAACCTGGGCCTCTCCATGGGCAGCAAGTCAACACTGCTCCTGGAGCTGCCCCTTGGGCTGCTGGCTTGCGGGCTGCTGCTCCTCGGGCTCATCCGGCCGCATGCGTAGCCGGCTGCTACAGCAATTGCTGCCATGGGGACGAACGCTGCTGCAGCAAAGGTGTCGACTCCTGCTCAGCTGCACAGGTGTTGGTGAGTCACCCAGGCACACGAGGACACAGCAGCGCACTTTAGAAAACAGACATCGCTATCTTTTGTGCTTTCACAAAGATCGATCGATCAAGTAGTAGGAGCACAGAAGAGTACCGATAGCAGGCTCCGAGTACAAGCAAACGCTGCCGCGGCTGTTGTTGCTGCCATTTCATATACATTTGGAGCATATCACACGCCATTCATGTCCACGGACAACAGCATTTCAGTGCTGGTGGGCCAGCTGCTGCTCTACTAGTTCACTCCTGGCAACGCGAACCTAGCTGGCGGATGGCTGATCACCGACATTGCCTATTGAAACTGCCAATGGGCCGAGTCTGCAGGCGGTTAACACTGTCTCTGCGGGCAGCCCATTGCCTCTCCCCTTAGTGCCGAGTGTCCCGTTGGTCGCTCTCCAAGGCCATTCAGGATAGGTTCCAAAACACCTCATCAAGCCCACATGTGCTTTTTAAGCCTCACCTGGGCTGTGAGCAGGACTGCAGCACAAACCACCTTCTGCTCCGACGCCCGCAGTGATGCCGACTCGCTTGCTGTCACTTGAATACTGTTTAAACAAACTCTACTTCATTTTTCCGCCACTTTCTCTCTCACTCTGTCTTCTCTCACAACACTACGCTGCTGAGGCCACGTACAGGCACCTGCAGAAAGCGTATTCCCTTGCTATAAATGTCAAAGACGGTAAAGGCGATGATCAAGTGCGCGACAGTGTTCTGTCTGCCAGTTGTAAAGCGTTGTGGGTTCTGCAGTGAGTGACATGTCATGCACAGCAGCATAGTTCAAGTGCAGCAGTTCAATCAGTTTCTGATCACTCCACAGCGCTGTTGTTATTGGACCTCGGGTGATCGACTGTCATACAAGTGTCGGCAATATCGTTTCGGCGACTTCTTCAATCATGAGTACGTAATGCTTCACAGGCATAGGTGTGTGTTCATCGAAAGGAACTTTCCAACATCCTTGTTGGTTTTACTGCTATGCAGATCCCGACGGCGTGGCCTCAAACAGGCTGGCGATCTTGTCCAGGCATCTGTGTGCCGAGCAGCAGGGCTCTGTGTGGTCTGGTGTGCCACAGGTGCGTCTGAATCGTTTTACTTTTGATGGTAGGCTATGGTGAGCGCTTAAGCATCGCAGTAAGAGCCAGTGTCATCCTGCCCTTACCAGGTCAGCATTCGTAACCTGTACCGATCAGCAGGTACACAGCGTCAGGCTGCTCTTGCATTACTTTCAAAATCTCTTGATTATGTGACCTGGGGATTCCGAGCAGGTGGGATGGTGTGTATCGCCTGATCCACTCACATCACCCAGCTGACTGCGCCAACAGCCAACAGCAGGTTGCTAGCAGCGCCAGCACTGCAGCAGGCACAGCATTACCAAGTATGCACGCGTCGAGCACATGAACTGGTTTGACAGGTTCTGATATGTTGTTTCACCGTGTATGCTATGTCACGTGCAGCAAGCAGTTGTGCATTGACATTTGACAGCAACTAGCTACCTATAGCCGGTATGGTGCGCAGTGTTTTGGCAAAGGCTGGCACTTTCCTTTAGCACTACACGCAACATTTACCACCACTGCAACGCACCTGCAAACTCTGCTTTCTGCTGCGTTCACTGGCACTGCTGCAGGCACCAGCTGACGGCATCCTAGGCATCACAGAGGCCTTCAAAGCTGATGGCGACAGCCGCAAAATGAACCTGGGCGTGGGAGCCTACAGGACAGAGGTGATTATGCCGTGCATGGTGCTACCGGCCCCCGCTAGTGCTGTGAATGCTGAAGCTGATGCTCAGGTTGTTGTTTGCGAGTCACTCCGCTATTGTAATGTGAGAACAGCAATGGACACGTTTACTTTATTGTGCAAGTCCACTGGCTGCTGGCGATAATTCTCATAACGGAGTATACTATGCATTATGTAACCCGTTGATCAACAGGTAGATGCACCCTGGCGCCTGTCTGAGCTCACTTATCACTGCTTGGCTGAGCTGGTTCACTTGGTCAGCTGCATCGCTGTGGCTGTCATGCTTTGTTGCTTTGCTTTTTGTGCTTGTCTTGCTTTGTTGCTTTGCTTTTGTGCAACATGCTTTGAAAGTTTGCCTTGCTGTTTCCCTTGTGCAGGAGGGCCAGCCGCTGGTGCTGTCGGCGGTGCGCCAGGCTGAGCAGCGCTTGGTTGCTGACGGCAGCCGCAACAAGGAGTACCAGCCCATGTAAGCTCGTGGCCTTGTTAGACGTAATAATAGTAATCAATCCTTGTAAGCCACACCTTTCGGCATCGGCACCGCGCCTCACCCACTGGGGAGGCGGAAAGCAGACTGGTGGTTCTCTCTATTTTCGGTGTAAGGTAGACCACCCAGACCCTTACACCTTGTTTGACGTATGTTGTTGGTTTGTCATTAATCTGCATTGTTGAATGGTAGCGCTGATCATGGTGGTGGTGCGCAAAGGCCTGATGCTGTCCCAGCGGTTGATGCTGCTGTCCTCTGCTCCTTTGACCGCATGCATGCGTGTGCTCCCGTGTGCTCCCGTGTGCCCCTGCATGCCTTTGCTCGCTCAAGCTCTCACTCACCACCCTTCTGCCCTCTGCGCTTGCAAAACCGGCTGTGCCCATTGCATGATGCCTCGTGAAACACCAACAGGGGTGGCGATGCAACGTTCTGTCAGCTCACAAGGAGGCTCGCGTTGGGTGAGGACTGCCCAGCCACTGCAGCTGGCGGCATTGCCACAGTGCAGACGCTGAGCGGCACTGGAGCACTGCGCGTGAGCTCGTCTGCGCCCACATGCCTCTTTTCGCTATCACTCACCACTCTACTGCCCTCTGCACCTGCAAACCCGGCGTGAACAATGCATGTTTCTTTCCCAACACCAACAGGGGTGGCGATGCAACGTTCTGCCAACTCACGAGGAAGCTCGCGTTTGGTGAGGACTGCCCAGCCACTGCTGCTGGCCGCATTGCCACAGTGCAGACGCTGAGCGGCACTGGTGCACTGCGCGTGGGGGGAGAGTTTTTGAAGAAGCACTACGCAGTCAAGGTGGTTTACCTGCCAGACCCAACGTGGTGAGTGCTGCTGCTGCTGCTGCTGCTGCACTGATTGGTGTGTGGTTTTGCGCGGTGCTGTGGAGAGGTAGTGCTACAACAAAGGGCGCAGTGCTGCTGGTGCAGGTGCACTTGTTAGCTGCTGCTGCCGCTGCCAGATGGATAGCAGTTTGCTTCGTTGTATCGGTGCAGGCCCTGGTGCAGACTTGAGTGTTGGCGCGTGTGTTGCGCTGCTGTGTGCAGGGCCAACCACGGCAACATCTTTGGCAACTGTGTGGGGCTTGAGCTGCGAAAGTACCACTACTTCAACAGCCAGACACGCGGCCTGGACTACCAGGTGTGACAAGACAAGACTTGTTTGGGGCTGGTTTCAGGGATCAGGCCCGACCCCAGCACAGGCCCGACCCCAGCACAGGCCCGACCCCAGCACAAGCCAGGGAGCTCATGGGCTGTTTGTAACTGTACCTGGTTTCTCCTTTGTTGCTGACAGACAGGCTGCATGGCTGTCAGGCTGTTGTCACAACAGCCACGGTGGCTGCCGCAACGCAGCAGTGCTCGGCTGTGGAGCTGCTGTGCTGCAGCAGATTCTTGAAGCAGGCTGTCGGCATCTGTCCCGTACCGTTGCATGCACGACTGCAATCAAAGGCTGTTGTGGCTGCCGCAGCACAGCAGTGCTCGGCCTGGGAGCTGCTGTGTTACAGCAGGCTCCTGAGGCCGTCTGTCGACACCTGTCCCGTAGCGTTGCATGCACGACTGCAATCACAGGCCGTTGTGGCTGCCGTATCACAGCAGTGCTCGGCCTGTGAGCTGCTGTGCTGCAGATTCCTGAAGCAGGCTGTCGGCATCTGCCCAGTACCTGCTTTGCATGCACGACTGCAGTCAGCTGCCGTCATGCACACACAGCTGTGTGCACACTTTACGTAGTGCGCAATATAAAAATGTACATGTGACCTTATCAACTTGCGCTTTTCGTCTCCCTGCAGGGGCTGCTGGCCGACTTGGGAGCGGCGCCAGCAGGTGCCGTGGTTGTGCTGTGTGCACCCTTTATGTTATACTTTACATAGTGCACAGCTAACCAAACATGTTACATTATCATCTTGCGCTTTTCGTTGCACTGCAGGGGCTGCTGGCGGACCTGGACGCTGCACCAGCAGGTGCCATTGTCGTGCTCTGTGCACACTTTACATTGTGCGCAGTAAGCGAACATGTAACACCGTTATACTGTGCTTTTCTAAAATGCAGGGGCTGCTGGCCGACCTTGGCGCTGCATTGGCAGGGGCGTGGTTGTGCTGCATGCACACTTCACATAGTGCGCAGTTAAGCAAACATGGTTACATTTGTTGTATTATTATTGTGCTTTTTGCACTGCAGGGGCTGCTGGCGGACTTGGGTACAGCGCCTGCAGGTGCCGTTGTTGTGCTGCATGTGTGCGCACACAACCCCACGGGTGTGGACCCCACTCCTGAGCAGTGGCAGGGCATACTGAGGGTGGTGCAGGAGCGGCGGCTGCTGCCGTTTTTTGACAGTGCCTACCAGGTGCGCTTAAAGCAGCAGCAAATCTCCTGCCTACTGTTATTACAAGCTTCTGTAATGACTGCTGTCATTTGTTGACAGTGCCCACCAGGTGCGCTCTTAGTAACAGTACAACTTATGCCTTCTGCTGTTACGAGCTTTTGCTTGATGATATTGATTGTGGGGTTCGTGCTGCACACTGTTCTGCCCGCTTTGCCACTGTTCCGCCGGCTGTGCCTTGGGTAAACTAGACAAGGATGCTGCCACACATGCACCTTGTCTAGGACGCGCCCTCCATGGTACTATGCCTGTCTGCCTTGCTCTGCCCTCTCAATCCAGGGCTTTGCCTCGGGTAGTCTGGAAAAGGATGCAGCTGCACTGCGCATGCCAGCACACTTGCTCCTTGTCAACAACACAGGTTCCATGCCAACATGCCTTTCTGCCTTGTTCTGCCGTCTCAACCGCAGGGCTTTGCCTCAGGTGATTTGGACAAGGATGCTGCTGCGCTGCGCATGTTCACGCGTGCCCCTTGTTGACAACACAGCTTCCTTGCTAGTATGCCTTTCTGCCGTGTTCTGTCCTCTCAATTGCAGGGTGGTGCCTCGGGTGATCTGGATCTGGACAAGGATGCAGCTGCGCATGCTAGCACATGTGCCTCTTATCAACAACACAGCTTCCATGCCGAGATGCCTTTCTGCCGTGTATGTTACTTTGCCGCAGGGCTTTGCCTCGGGTGATCTGGACAAGGATGCAGCTGCGCATGCTAGCACATGTGCCTCTTATCAACAACACAGCTTCCATGCCGAGATGCCTTTCTGCCGTGTATGTTACTTTGCCGCAGGGCTTTGCCTCGGGTGATCTGGACAAGGATGCAGCTGCGCATGCTAGCACATGTGCCTCTTATCAACAACACAGCTTCCATGCCGAGATGCCTTTCTGCCGTGTGTGTTACTTTGCCGCAGGGCTTTGCCTCGGGTGATCTGGACAAGGATGCAGCTGCGCTGCGCTTGTTAGCACATGTGCCTCTTATCAACAACACAGCTTCCATGCCGAGATGCCTTTCTGCCCTGTGTGTTACTTTGCCGCAGGGCTTTGCCTCAGGTCATCTGGACAAGGATGCAGCTGCGCTGCGCATGCTGCAACACGTGCCTCTTGTCAAGGACACAGCTTCCATGCGTGTATGCCTTTCTGCCCTGTTCTGCCCTCTCAATTGCAGGGCTTTGCCTCGGGTGATCTGGACAAGGATGCAGCTGCGCATGCTAGCACATGTGCCTCTTATCAACAACACAGCTTCCATGCCGAGATGCCTTTCTGCCCTGTGTGTTACTTTGCTGCAGGGCTTTGCCTCAGGTGATCTGGACAAGGATGCAGCTGCGCATGCTAGCACATGTGCCTCTTATCAACAACACAGCTTCCATGCCGAGATGCCTTTCTGCCCTGTTCTGCCCTCTCAATTGCAGGGCTTTGCCTCGGGTGATCTGGACAAGGATGCAGCTGCGCTGCACTTGCTAGCACATGTGCCCCTTATCAACAACACAGCTTCCATGCCAAGATGCCTTTCTGCCCTGTGTGTTACTTTGCTGCAGGGCTTTGCCTCAGGTGATCTGGACAAGGATGCAGCTGCGCTGCGCATGTTCACGCGTGCTGGCCTGGAGCTGCTGCTGGCGCAGTCGTACGCGAAGAACATGGGCCTGTACGGGGAGCGCGTGGGCGCAATCAGCGTAGTATCGCATTGGTGAGTTGGCCATGATTATCAACATCGGGTGATCTGTGGGTGTGTATGTGTTTAACTCGCCACAACATGCTGCCAATTTGGGTCTGTAAGGCGAGCGCGTGGGCGCAATCAGCGTGGTGTCGCACTGGTGCGCTGGCCGATTTTTCATGCAAATGTTGGGTGATCTGTGGGTTTGTATGTGCTGTCATTGATACGTCAAGAACATGGGCCTGTAAGGCGAACGCGTAGGTGCAATCAGCGTGGTTTTGCATGGGTGGAGTTGCCTGATTGTCACCCTGATTGTCACCCAGATGCTGCAGGTCGCAGCAGCTGCTGCTGCAGGTTGCGGAAGTCATTCTTGTGGAGTGCGAGTCATGGATTTCAAGCAGCGTCACGACGGTTGCACAGGCAGCATGCGTCAGTATTTAGCTAGATGACGTGCCACGCGTTTGATGCCATGCTTTGCATGCGCCCGTGTCGTGTGCAGCCCTGATGCCACCGCGCGTGCACTAAGCTGTGTGCAGTGGTGCAGTGGTACTGACCCCCATTGCTGCTGCTGCTGCTGCTTTCCATACCTGCATTTGTATGCAGCCCTGATGCCGCGCAGCGCGTGCACTCCCGGCTGTGTGCAGTGGTGCTGACCTGCATTACTGCTCCTGCTGCTGCTCCTGCTGCTGCTGCTGCTGCATTGCATGCATTTGTATGCAGCCCTGATGCCGCGCCGCGCGTACACTTGCAGCTGTATGCAGTGGTGCTGACGGGCATTGCTGCTGCTGCTGCTACTGGTACACGTGTGGGTTGTGTGCAGTGCTGCTGACCCGTGTTGCTGATCCTGCTCCTGCTGCTGCTGCTGCCTTGCATGCGTTTGAATGCAGCCCTGGTGCCGCACATCTCGTGCACTCGCAACTGTGTGCAATGGTGCTGACCGCATTGCTGCTGACCTCCATTGCTGCTCCTGCTGCTGCCGCTGCTTTGCATGCGTGTTGTATGCAGCCCTGATGCCGCGCAGCGCGTGCACTCGCAGCTGTGTGCAGTGGTGCTGACCCGCATTGCTGCTGCTCCTGCTGCTGCTGCTGCCGCATTGCATGCGCGTAATATGCAGCCCTGATGCCGTGCAGCGCGTGCACTCGCAGCTGTGTGCAGTGGTGCTGACCTGTGTGGCTGCTGCTGTTTCTCCTTCTTCTTCTTGCATGCATATGTATGCAGCCCCGATGCCGCACTACGCGTGCACTCGCAGCTGTGTGCAGTGGTTCTGACCCGCATTGCTGCTCCTGCTCCTGCTGCTGCTGCTTTCCATACCTGCATTTGTACGCAGCCCTGATGCTGCGAAACGCGTACACTCGCAGCTGTGTGCAGTGGTGCGCCCCATGTACAGCAGCCCACCCATTCATGGAGCTGCCATTGTGGTCAAGGTGCTGAGTGACCACCAGCTGTACGGGCTGTGGAGGCAGGAGCTGGCCGCGATGTCGCACCGCATCTTGGACATGCGAACAGCACTCAAGCAGGCCCTGCTAGAGGTGCGTGGGAGGGTTTATTTAGGGTTGTTGTGCGGTTGCGCATTGAGCAGCATCGTGTTGTGCGGCGCTTGTGCTGGTGGGGTTTTGCGATCATGTGTGTGTGTGCCATGGACGGTTGGTTGGCTTGCATGCACTTGCTTGTTGTCAAGGTGTTGAGTGACCCTCAGCTGTACAGCCTGTGGAGGCAGGAGCTGGCCGCGATGTCTCACCGCATCCTGGACATGCGCACAGCACTCAAGCAGGCCCTGCTGAAGGTGTGTGGGATGGCTAATTCAGGGTCGTGTGGTTGCGCATTGTGCGGCTCCTGGGGTGCGATTTTGCGATCATCTTATTTGCCATGGACGGTTGGTTGGCTTGCATGCAGTTGCTCTGTTGTGGATTGTACTGTGAACCATCTTGCTTATGCTGGTGCTGCTGCTGCTGCTGCTGCTGCTCGATTGGTGTGTTGCATTCGCAGGTTCGCTACCCTTGCAGCTGGGACCACATCACGGAGCAGATCGACATGTTCAGCAACAGCTACTTGTTGTTGTGAGATGTACTGTGAACCATCTGCTGCTGCTGCTGCTGCTGCTCTTTCGGTGTGTTTGCATCCGCAGGTTCGCTGCCCTGGCAGCTGGGACCACATCACGGAGCAGATCGGCATGTTCAGCTACACAGGGCTCAGCAAGGCGCAGTGTGAGAACATGACACGCAAGTGGCACGTCTACATGACCATGGACGGAAGGTGGGTGCACTGTGGTTGGTTGGGTTGGTTAAAACACATGCATGTCGTGCTGTGGTCAAAGAGTAAGGCAATATAGCGGCACACAGACGATCATGTTGCGCAGGGACCTCTGAATGCAAAGCAGGAGAGCTGCGCTGCAGAGCAAGCAGATGTGCTTAGCTGACACGTTTGCAGCAACTGGCTTGGGCACCTGAGCAAAGTACGCACATACCATGCATTGCACTCGTCACGTGTTGAGAGCTGCCTGCGTGTCTACGCTGCATCTGTTTGGGTGTGGCACCTTGCGCTGTTCTTACACCAGCTGCGCTGCTGCGACTGCGGGTGCTGTGTTCCGGTTTTCATTGGGCAGGATCAGTATGGCTGGCCTGTCTGGTGCACGGGCACGTTACCTGGCAGAGGCTATGAAGGACTCCGTGATGAACTGCTGAACTGCTGATTGAGGAGACCGTCTCGCTGCACAGTGTGCAGGCTCTGCGCGCAGCTCTACTGCTGGCGTAAGCAGCCGGCTGAGGTCGATGCCCTGCAGCTTGCGCCCCTGCAAAATCGAGATCTGGGGCCCAATGCGGCAGCTGTCACATTTTTGGCATTGCTGTGCGAGTGCTTGGCAGAGGCCTTCTCATAGGCCATCATGAACTCCGTCATGGACTGCTACTGGACTCGAGCTCGCTGACAGCGGTGATGTCACTGGAGGGGGGCTGATATGGCAGCTGCTGTTATTCGCGGCTTGCTGTAGTGATGTTGCTGCAGCACTAGGTATCTAACATATGCCACACAGGCTCTGCTTTGACCTTTAGAGTAGCGGTCACCGGCGTTGGTCTTTTGCGGCAGCTGTAGTTGGGTGTTTTACAAGCGACATCGTGCGCCACTCACACAGGCAATGCAGGCTGATCAGAGCGCTGACCATTTACCTGCGCACAGTTGCCTCCTGCAAGTGTTTTGAGACAGAGGGAACAGCAGTTTTGTTTGCAGGCTAGCGGTTTGTCACGGTGTTGCTTTTGAATCGCCAAGCGCAACCCTAGTTGTATTGTGCGTAGCGCAACCCTGCGCTGGTGCATGCTTCCTTTGCAATGTACTTCGTTTGCCAAAGTCAGTGTGCATTTGGGTTCGTCACATGGAAATTGCCTACCCAGTAGCTTGAGTACGCATTTGGTGTTTGGAGTGCAATTCCTCAAGGTTGTTGCTTGCTTGTATTGGTGTTGCATCAGCAGAGGGTGTGCAGCATGTGCTGTCAAAGAACGGATTTAGATGGATCCTGCCAGGACACCAGGCTGTGTTGGAACGTATCATCCGCCTTGAATGCATGCTGCTGTGCACATGTGCAGCCTTCTACTGCAGTGTGCATATATAGCACAGATCAAAGCCGCATCCGATGCAGTGCACGCGGCGCGTTGCTGGTGTGTCAGTGTATATATGTTGTCAGTGTGCAGTATTGCTTGACATCGGCTTATTTTGCTAAAGCCTTTGATAGACACCGGGGTTTTCGTTGCTGTGACTCGCAGCTTGACGTGTTTCAGCATTTGGCTGGCAGTGCTGCCGCTCAGGGGCAGCCGCCGGCTGCTGCACTGGCATGTGCGTTGCGGTGCGGCTTCTCTGATCACCCTGTGTGATCATCACAGGGATGATCCCTGTACATGTGTAACGTCTGTCAGAAACCGGGTCAACGTCCGTTCACTGATCCGTTTTGAAAACGGTTTGGTTGCGGCAATATGGTTGGCAGCCTGCACGGTGCTATACGCATACAGCCGCGAGGGCATAGGGGAAGAACCCCAGAACTTGTACGCACGAGGTTTCTAAATACAGCGTTTCAGCCCATCAAAATGATACAAAATGAAAGAAATGCTTGTATAATTTCGTTATTCAAGGCACGTGCAATACGGGATGTCCCAAAACGGCAATTGCTGGTGTCATGCAGACTGACAGCAAAGCTGACAATAATATATCCTCAGTAAAGCTCCCTTTCAGTATTATCTCAATAACATGTTATTAATAATATTTAACAAGTTATTTTGTCAGTTATATTGAGGCCATGTAAAGCCAGTTTCGGTAGTATACAACCTGTTACATCCTCCTTCATCTCAATACGAAAGATGTTTAGCCTTGTCTAAGAGATGCAATCTGTGACCGAGAGAGGCTCATAGGCAAGCTTTCAGTCCATAGGAGGCTTTCAGTGTGCAATGGAGGCTGCAGGCTGTCCAAAGGATGCAGTACAAGGGATGCTGTCTGAGTGCAAAGGATCTGAGTAGGGCTTAGCCCACTGCTGAACCCCGATGCTATACCCCCCAGGAGGCGATAGGAAACAGCTGCACATGGATTGTTGTAGGTCAGGTAAAGACCACTCAATAAAATAATGAATTATATTATGCATATATGTGACGTTTATGCATATATGTGACGCTTCAATCATACAGCTTGCGCAAGATACAATATGACATCAAGAGTACATCAAGAGTACATGCTGGCAGCAGCCACCTTGAACTCTGTCGTGCTGAACACTGGAAGCCTCGATACTTGCTGCAACAGTACTCGGGCGTACACATCCTGCATCTCCTCTGCCGGCAGCATGTCAGCCAGGTCTAGCAGGTCAGGGTTCACAGCAGCCCCTGCAGCATTTTGGACATTGTGGGCCAAGTCAGGCACCTTGCGGTCTGCCAGCACAGCAGGCAGTGCGAGCTGCGGGGCTAGTTGCTGCTGCACAGGCAACTCTTTGCCTGATGCCGCAGTCGCAGCTTGGTCCACACAACCCTTGATGACCACCACTGCTGTAGCTCGGCTGGGGCACCGCACGTGCTTCACGGTGGCACCATTCAACCAGAACAGCTGCCAATCCTCTATCAGGTCTGTGAGCACCACCACCGGCTTCCACTGCGTGCTCAGGATGCTCGCCACCACTAGCTCACATACTGCCTGGTACACTGAGGCCTCGTCAACCATTTTCTTCAACTCAAACAGCACGCAGAGCCCACCACGCACGATGTGTGTGAGGTAATTGACCCGGGTGACTATTGCTGCATCTGTGTTACCAGTGATGTTGCTGTAGTAAAGGCGGTCCTCAAAACCTGCCAGATCCAGCAGGTGCTTGTTTCTGTCGCCCGCCTGGTGCCACAGCAGCGGGTAGTCCGTCCGGCCAGGCAGCCTGATGAGCTCTTGTAGGTACTGCATGTACCTGTGAAGCACACCAAAGCACATGGCGGCCACCCAGTGTGACAGAACAATCATCCCACAATGCAACAACACTGCTGCGGCTGTGTGCAAACAAGATGTAGCCATGCAACATTGGTAATGCCATGACACTGCTGCGGCTGTGTCAAGCAATGCACGTGTGCTGATCAACATTCCATCCCATAGGTTTTGACCATACCTGTCAGCCTGGGCAGGCTCTGGTTGATCTGGATGCCAGTGAAAGCCGCCCAGCTTTGCTGCCGCTGTGTCATCCTCAATGTTCTCCAGCAGGCTGGGCAAGCACACCTCCATTTTCAGACCAGATCGTGATGACATGTGGCCCCAAGCCCGGGCAGTAAAGTTGGAGATTGACACCTTGTCACTTCTAGTCCTCTTCAATGCACGCAGCATGGCTTCCTCCAGCCTGGCGTCTGTAATCTCGACTGCCAGGTGTGCAACAGGGAAAGGGGAACAGAGGCCCGCATTAGGCATGGCCACAAATCAGCAGCAAGGTAGCAGTGAGGCTCATAATGCACTTCACACGGTGCGCTCAAACCAGGATTAAGCTCTGCAGCTGCCTTGACCGCAAAGCCTCCAGTGCACAGGAGCATGCAGAATGATGTTGCAGAGCTGCCTGCTATTGTGGAAGTGTTCAAGCATGCCTCATGACACTGCTTTACAAGCACATTGTATAATACGCCCTAGCAAAGCGCTGCTTGGTGGGCACGCGCAGCATATGATAACCCAGCTTGCATAATCAAAAGATTCATAGACTGATCCATGCTGAGGTTGCAATTCAGACTGCAGCAACCCTTTCATGGGACCAGCAAGTAATCTTGCAGAAGAGTTTGCAGCAACTGCTGGCATGCGCCACATGCCACCAATGCATGCAACTCCAACACTCACCTGGTGGTGCTGCTGTTGTAAAGCACGGGCCACCAAGGAACATCAGATGATGGCGCATGCACAGGAGCAGGGCAGGGCAGAGCAGAGCAGCACAGATCAACATCAGTGTTGCATGCAATGAGCATTACTGTATGCACACAACATTCAGGAGGAGCAGGATGGTAATGTGGCATTCTTGTGTTGTCTTTTGACAGCGCAATGTGCACACAAAAATCAACCTGTGCGGAAGTGTGTGTGGAGATTGTGCATTGTAACATTTGATAGTGCAGAGTGCGTTTGTGGAATTGTATGTTGTCACAACAAAGCTGGCTGCAGCAAAAGCCTTCACATGGATCTGAACTGAAGATGCCTCGCCGACTCTAATCAGTTCCAGACAAGCATGATGGGCAGCTACCATGCGCCAGGTGGTGCCGCATGCGGTGCTCTTAATAAGCAGGACTGCTGGGCATGGGTTTTGGCGGCTGCTCCACACACAGTGGCAGGCCATGCATATTTGGCCGCCTTGCAAGCACATACATGACTCACCTGCTGCTGCTGTGGGGACGAGAGAAGAAGCCAGGTGGGGAGCCATGAAGAGTACATGCAACAAGGACACGCGGGCAGGGGCATGTTCAGCAAAAGGTCAAACAAAGAAGCTTGCAGCATGAAAGCACGGCGGCACGCAGCACACATGAGCATGCAGTATGGTGTTGCAGGGGCTGTCTGGTATCGTCGAAGTGTTCAAGCATGCCTCATGACACTGCTGCACAAGCATACTGTAAAAACACCCTAGCAAAGTGCTGCTTGGTGGGCACGCGCAGCATGTGATAACCAAGCTTGCATAATCAAAAGATTCATAGACAACTCCGTGCTGCTGTGGCAGCTCAGGCTGCAGCAACCCTTTCCATGGTAGTCCTGCAGAAGAGTTTGCAGCAGCCGCTGGCATGCGCCACAGGCGGCAGCTGCATGCTAACATGCCACCCAGGCATGCAACTCCAACGCTCACCTGGTGCTGCTGCGGTGAAGCACGGGCCACCAAGGAATGGCAGATGATGGCGCATGCACGGGAGCAAGGCAGGGTAGGGCAGAGCGGGCAGCACAGGTCAATACTGTTATGCATGCAATGAGCATTACTGTATGCATGCAGCATTCAGGAGTGCAGGATGGTAATGTGGCACTCCTGTGTTGTTTGTTGACACCGCAGCATGCACAAAGATCGACCTGTGCGAAGTGTGTGTGTCACTCCTGCATGCAACATTTGGAGTGCAGAGTGTTGCGGCAAGTTCCTGCAACAAAGCTGACTGCAGCAAATGCAGTTACATGGCTCTTAAACCTCAGATGCCTCGCTGATTACAATCAGTTGCAGATAAGCATGATGGTAGCTACCATGCGCCAGGTGGTGCTGCATGCGGTACTCTTAATAAGCAGGACTGCTGGGGCGTGGGTTTTAGCGGCTGCTCCACACACTGTGTGTGTCGATTTCACACCTGACTGCTGCTGCAGCAAAGCCAGCTCCTTCTGCTCAAGTATGTTCAGGCGGCGCTGCAGCTCCTCAACATTAAATCCTTCAGGAGGGTTGGCAAGCTGCTGCTCCACTTCCCTGATTTTGGCTTGAACACATAAAATCCTTTGCTCAATGCTGTCTTCTGCTGAAGCCATCCTGCTTCCTGCGGCACGAAGCAGCCCATGCATTAGAAGGGCACCACTATGCATTCCATATAATGTATTTTGCTTCTCTGCCGGCTGATGCAATGTGGATGAAAGCTACTTAACTCGAAAGCTGATGTGGTCACGCACCGTGGCCTGAAAGAGCACTGCACGTTGTCCTCAATGCCCTCACGTTCCTGTTGTATGCTTGATGTCCCCAGTAATGCTCTAGGCGCCTCAGATAGTCAGAGCGTGTCAGGAACTGTATTCAGCGTGTACTTGGGTAGCAGTTTAAGAAACATTTACTGAGTATCAACGAAGAGGATGCACGTGTAAACGATGATGAGTTACCACTAAGAGTGCCTTCGCGAGGTTCAGTCATCAACAAGAAAGCCCTCAAAGCGAGGAAGTCGTGAGAGTTGTGAAAGCAGTAAGGGCCCAAGGCGAGCGCTCTGGTGAGGCTATAGCTGTCCTGGACGCCCTGGAGCGAAGCCCAACAGCAGTTCCGCCAACACGACTGCCGACGAGGACGACAATGGAGTGCACCAAGGCTGTCAAGCTGGCCAAATAAGCGGCACTCTTGAACATGGCACAGCAGCAGCCCAGGAAGTCAGGATCTGCTAGCCTGGCTAGTATGTTGTCCACGCAGTACAGTACACAGTACAGTACACGTCTACAGCAACTAGAAAGTTCTAAAGCATTAGCTAGGACTGCAGAGCACGATAGATTAGATTAGTACAGCACCCTGTTCTCCTGACGTACTACTTTCTGTACAGAACCTCAAGTTTTCAAAGTTTGTCATTGTGACGCAGGCAGGGTCCCAAAAGACCTGCAACGAACGCTTTGCTGATCTCCGCATAACGATGCCTGCTCACGCACAGCAAAGAAGCCTTGCGAGATCGTTGCACACCTTTTGAAAACAGTTGCTCTGATTGTGTGTGGTGCAGGCTCTCATCTCACACTCATAGAACAATAACTTGCCCACACTACATGTTATGATTGGCATTGATGTCATGTGAGCACTGCATGTGGCAACAAAATGCATCCCACCACCCCTTTACCCAGCAAACTCACCACCAATCCTGCCTCCAGCTCGATTTCCAGCTTGACTATATGGGCTGCATTTGTGTAGTGATGCTGGTTTAGCTTGCGGCTCTTGTGCGGTACCATGCAACCAGTTTTGATATCCCACTTTACCACTGTTGCACGCTGCTGGAACAGCTTGTCAGCCGTTGCAATTGTCCTGAGCTGAACATCCCCCCACAGTTTGTCAGGTGATGTGAAGCCCTGCTCCATGAAGGATTCAGAGCCCTGCATAACCACATCTTCCCAGCCTGCCCATGTACCCCTGGTGTAGATTGCTGACAGCTGGCCAATGCTTGTTGGTTTGTTGACGATTGGTCCTGTTATTGTGTGCTGCGACCAGCGCATCACACACAGCCAGCAGGCTCTCCGGATCCCTGTTCATCTCTTTGCCATTGTACGGGCTACTGCCAAAATATGTTCCCTGATGTTCCATACACCACTGTTTGAACCCTTCAGGCCCAGCCTGGAAGCCCTCCTGTGTGTGCAAGTCATTCTCATAGATGAACTTGAAGGTAAGTGCCCTGTTCAGCAGCACCTTGTCTGCACTACTGGTTTTGCTGCAGTTTTGCTGCGGTTTTGCTGCAGTTTTGCTGCGGTTTTGCTGCGGTTTTGCTGCAGTTTTGCTGCGGTTTTGCAGCAGTTTCGCTGCGGTTTTGCTGCGGTTTTGCAGCAGTTTGGATGCGGTGTTACTGCACTTCAATATGTTTTTTTCGCTGTACGTTTGCCGCTGTTTTGGTGCAGCTTTGCTATGGCCTGGCACCTGCAATTATCTTACATGGCAGTTTTTGTTCTGGCATTACCGTTGTTGCATTGCTACCAATTGTTTTTCAAGGCAGACAGCTTGCACATTGGGACTGTTGATGGGACTGTTGATGGCATAATTGTTGCAGAGCAAGATACTATCTCAGCATAGTATGCTGTAAAGGCAGAGAGCTTCTCTGAAGTATGCTATGCTACAGTGTATGAGAGAGTGTAATGATCAGCTTCATTCCTTTCTATGTGGCTCTCCTTGTCAATTACCGTGTTCAGTACCAGGTGACCTAGTACTGGAAGTGAACGCTGTGAACGTTTTACATCAATACCAAGTTGAAAACAAAGATCAAAACAGCCTGACCGTCAGGTAATAAGTTATGAGAGTCTCATGCCACCACACCATATGGGCACCGTGCCTACAGGCTATAGATTGCATGGCAGGTTTTTTGTTATCATCATCATCATCATCATGTTACCCATTAAGCCATAGCATCAACGCCATCGGCCCCGCGCCCCTCAGGAGCGGAAGAAAGAGGGAGCACTGCTCCATTGTGTTTGCAATTATTACTCGCATCCCAAGCTTGGACAAGATACTCAGCAATGCTCCTAGATATCACTCGGCACACCCCCCTACTACCCCAAATATCATCAGAAACAAAACGCAACAACTTGGTGGATGCATCAGTCAACGACAACACATTGCGCAATTTTCAGCGCCGCCAGCAACATCACGCAAAACAGACCGAATTTCATCAAGCATAGTATCCCTCTGAGCAGAAGTAGCGGGACAATCAAACATCAGATGTCACAAAGACTCAACACCCTGACCACAAGCAGGACATGCTGTGTTAGAATCAGCTCTGCTGCCACCATAACGACTGGTACGCTCATGCACACAAAGACAGCCCATTCGAACACGCATCGGCAACTCAATACCACGCGTTGGCGCACCAGAACACAAAAAGGGCCTAGCCCTTTTAAAACGCATGGCATCAGTATGTGTAGGGTGCACATGCGTGGTGTAACGGCTCAAAGTAGAGTGCTGCAGTGATTCACAAACAATTGTGTCTGCATGCAGCTTCCTGACCTGACGGTTGATGTGATTCTTGCACGCATTAGCTCGATCAGCCGCCGCCTCAACATCCACACCATACTTGCAAAGCAAACTCTGCACATACTTATGCCAAGGTGTCACCGCAACAGCACCACTAGGGCGCTTCACTCAGCTGAAAACACCTGATGTGGCAACCGACAGTTCTGCATACGCTGAACCCTAAAGTAATACTCCATCGCCCTCTGATGAAGCCACATGTGCAATGGCTTCACCCCCCATTCAGCCAGAACAAGTGAAGTGCAAGGGCGCTCCTTGCCACAACGCATTGAGCACTTGATGATGTCAGTCTGCACTTTGTCAATCTGTTGCAGTTGCCTTGCAGTTGACGGAAACCAGACCTCACTGCCAG
>CADDIJ020003154.1:0-19196 GCA_902809745.2 Tetradesmus lagerheimii
GCTAATGCTGCCATCATCAGTGGCCCTCTACGAGACCTTTACCAGCAGCATCGACACCAGCCAGCTCATGGACTAATTCAACTTTGTTCCCAGTAGAATCATGGATCGTAGGCAGCTTGCTGCTGCACAACAGCAGCAGCAGCAGCAGCAGCAGCAGCAGCAGCAGCCGCCGCCGCCGCCGCCGCCGCAGCAGCAGCAACAGCAGCAGCAGCACCAGCAGCAGCAACAGGAACGTGGCATGCGGACGCGGGATGCCGTACCTGCAGCTGCTTGGGCACAGCATTTGCCGCACATGTGCGATGTGTGGCGTGCCAAGCACCCGGTGCGCAGGGCGTTCACTCACGTCCGCGCTACTGCAGCGTCCCGCATCGACAGAATCTACTGCTCAGATGCGTTGGTGCCGCAGGAGGTTGCCTGCCGTCATGAGGATCAGTGTGCAGCAGTCAGTGATCACAGCGCTGTGGTTGTGCAGTTGCAGCCGCGTGGGCCAGGCGTGCTGGGGCCTGGCCTGCGGCGGCTTCGGATGTCCTTCCAGACCGACGCAGAGTGCAGAGATGCGATGCGCGCGTGGCTCGCATCACAGCAGCCCCCTGCGGACGCCGCGACCCTTGTCGATCAGTGGTGGCCGGCTTTCAAGCGCCGATTGGCAGCCAAGTTTGCAGAATTAAACCGTGCTGCACGGCAAGCACAGACAGCGCGTGCACCTGCAGCGCAGCGTACGGCAGCGGCGGCAGCAGTGCTAGCTGCGTACAGCCAGCTGGAGTCATGCGCTGACGCAGCGATGCCTGCCGCCTTGCAGTCTGTGGTGTCAGCTAGGAGCCGTCTGGCGCAGCTACAGCAGCAGGAAGAGGCGGTGCAGCGTGCCCGCCGCCGCCAGCAGTGGGTGCACCAAGGTGAACGACCAGGCCCGGCCATGTCCCGTGTACTCAAACCCCCAAAGGGCGCTACATATATCGCAGGTCTGCGCGCCCCTGGCACTGGGCACCTAGTGCGAGATGGTGTCAGCCTGTCGCGTATCATCGGCCAGCGCTATGCCGCGCTCACTGTGGCGCCACAGATGCAGCAGGCAGAACGGCAGGCTGTCCTGCAGGCGGTAGCGCAGCACTCCCAGCGCCTTGATGCTGCAGCAGCTGGCAGGCTTGGGGCAGCAGCGGTGGCAGTTGAGGAAGTCTGTGTCGCCATCTCCCGCACCGCCCCGGGCAAGTCGCCGGGCCTGGATGGGGTGCCTGGAGAGTTCTATAGGTACTATAAGCAGCAGATGGCGCCGTTGCTAGCAGCGCTATACTCAGCAATTGGCGCGGTTCAGCGCGTCCCGGCCAGTTTTCTGGATGGCGTCATACTGCCTGTCCTGAAGCCGGGTGGGGAGGTAGCAGATCCTGCTGCTTATCGTCCAATCCAGCTGCTCAACTATGATTACCGCATCTTAGCTAAGCTACTTGCTAACCGGCTGCTGGCAGAGGCAGGCGATGTTATACACCCTGCGCAGTCCACATTTTTGCAGCATCGGCATATTGGCGATAGCATCAGGCTGCTGCAAATGCTACCTGCTCTACTGCATGAGCAGCGGCAGATGGCGGTAGTTGTTTTCACGGATTTTGCGAAAGCCTACGATACTGTGGATCGCTCATTGTTGTATGATGTGGCCCAAGCACTGGGTGTTGGGCAGGGTTTCGTCAGCTGGATGCAAGTTCTGCTGACGGAGACATACACATGCGCCACAGCAAATGGTTTCTGCAGCCCCTTCTACAAGTGTGAGGCTGGGGTGCGTCAGGGCTGCCCCCTTGCGCCTCTGCTGTATTTGTTCGTTGGACAGGCGTTGTTGTGCTTCCTGAAGCAGCGCGGCATTGGTATTGTTGCAGCTAGTCAGCAGCTTATAGCAGCACAGTATGCGGATGATGCCGAGGTGTTTCTGCTGTCGCTTGCGAATGTCCCCACTTTCCTTGGCTGCATGGAGGATTTTGCGGAAGCGTCAGGGCAGCGGTTGAACCCATCCAAGTCGCGTTTGCTGCATGTTGGGCGGCAGCCAGCAGCGGCAGCTGCGCCGGGTGGGGCAGCGCAGAATGTGGGCGGCATGCAGGTTGTGCAGCGCGCCAAATCTCTGGGAGTGTTTTTTGGTGAGCGTGGCAATAGCAGCGTGGATTGGGAGGGCAGGCTGGAGACAGTGCGTCGCCGCATGCAAAATATCAGTCGCATCTCCAAGCTATCTGCGTTTGGCAGGGCTTTCGCTGCTAATGCATATGCTCTGTCCACCATCCTATATGCAGCGCAGTTTGCCGGGCAGTTGCCAGCTAATGTGTCAGAACAGCTCAGCAGATGGACGGCAGCGCTTGTTGATGCTGGCTTGGGGCCTGAGGATGATCTTAGGCGTGCCCCTGGCATCCTGGGGACTGTATGGCTGCACATCCTAGGTGTGGTGGGTTTGGCCTTCTGCCCGTTCATCATCATTTGTTGTCTCGCTGGGCTTGTGAAGCAATCCCCCTCCTGCAGGGCGGTGCTGCACCGTGGGTGACAGTGGGACGGGAGTTGTGGACACAGTGGGGTAGCGCTGTGGATTGTTTCACACGCGCTGCTGCTGGGAGCCCTTGGGGCCTTGCATTGTGTGCCCGTCATCATATCTTCCCTGCGACTCCTGCGGATGCCTGCTTGCCATCGCCTTTGCGTGTTTTGGCGATGGGTTTGCGTGCCCTGCCGCCGTTGCGTCATGTGGGCAACCAGCCTTTGGACGTGGATGGTTTGTGCTGGGAGGCGCCGCTGTGGGCCAATCCTCTGTTTACGGTGGTACAGTCATGGCAATGGTTTGATCAACAGCGTCAGGTGGAGGTGGGCTTGGAACAGGTGGTGCCGTGTGGCCTGCTGGAGCTCCCTAAGCTACAGTGTTTGGGTCAGGCAGTGTTGCTGTTGTCAGAACTTGAACATGTCTGTGCCTTGCCAGGGCTTTCTGCTCAGCGCTCCGCTTATGAGCGCGAGATATGGGGCACGTGGCTGCGCAGTAGACCGCAGTATGGTGATCGGCAGCAGGCTCGGCAGCATGTGCAGCATTTGCTGTCGTTTGTGCCGTCTGTGTGGTATACTGCAGCACGCGCGCACCTGGCGGCTGCCCAAGCTGCCGGTACGAGCGTTGCACAATTATCCTCTGTTTCTCCTGTGGACATTTTGATTGCGCGCGAACGGTTGTGTGCTGATTTGGGTTGGCAGCGGCCAGGGGCAGACGGTTTTATACGTTTGGCTGATCTGCAGGTTGCTGATGCCACGAAGCTACAACGTCTTGCTGCGCTTGATGCCATTGCGCCCCGCCATGCTGCCTTTGTTACTCGGGTTAGAGCCCTGGATGCCCTGCCGATGGCGGTCAGCCTGCCTGCAGTGCAGTCGGTGTTGTCTCGTTGGTGGCAGGTGCGGGTGGCTAACGTGTACAAGGAAGCGGCGTGGCGCTTGGCTTTGGATGCATTCCCTACTGCTCAACGTATGCAGACTACTGCTGCGTGTGCAGCATGTTCTGCTGCAGGGCCTGGGGTGGAGCATCATTTTGGACATGTCCTGTTGCTATGGCGGTGCGGCGTGAGGTGGAAAGTCAACTAAGGGCGTTCAACTTGTTGCCGGCAGGTGCTGTACTGCCGTGCCGAGCTATATGGTTGGCGTGCCCCCCTCATAACGCCGTCCATCGGTTGGTGTGGGACATGGTCTGTCTTGCAGCAGTGCATGCTTTTGAGAAAGGCCGCAGGGCAGCGTGGGCTGTGTCAAGTGACCTTGGGGTACCCCAGCTGGTGGAGCAAGTGGCTGTGAGAGCAGCAGTAGGTGCTTTTTGGGATGCACTTGCGGACTTTGCTGTTACGGCTAGGGTGCCGTCACGGTATAGAAATCGGCTGCTCACACAACAGCCTTTTATTGCCTGGCATACTGTGTTGCGTGGCAATGGTTTGTGTGTGGTGCGGCGGTGATGGCCTTCTTCTCACTGTGTGTACGTGCTTTCTCTGTGAACTTCTGACACGCCAGAGCTAGCCGTCTTGCTTTGCAGGAGCTGTGAGTTGCCGTGTCGCTGCTGCAAAATGTAGTTGTGCGGCCCTTGCAGCAGCTGGCTTGTCCTCTGCTCTCTCTCCCTAGTTTGTCGCCTCAGACCGCCGCCTGCCAGGCTGTGTTGCTGCTGGTGGGTGATGTTCTGTGGATTCAGCCCGCCCGCTACACTGCATAAAGTGCAGCTTGCTGTCACTGACACTGTTTACACTAGTCCTTTGTTGCCTTTGTTTAGCATCAACACTGCGTGTGCTGTGACTGACGGCTTTGCCTGCAAGGCCATATGTCAAGTTACACACACAGAGAGACTTTCTGGGGTGAGTCTCCTTGAGTGACAGCCTGTTTTGCTGAGTCATCTGCGACGTTCCAGATTTTCGGGTGTTCGTTGCAACGTAGTTGCCTGTGCACACCGTGTAACCCCTCTTCTTCTTCTTCAACATGCCTACACATTCCCTTTTTGCTGCTCACTGGTCCTGCCCCGTCCTACTTCCCTGCGTACGCTGCTACGGTGCTTGCAGTACTTCACGTACACAGGTGCCTAGCTGTACACGCTTTATCTGTCGAATCCCTTTGCTTCCTTATTTTCCGTGAGACCTTTTGATCTAATGTGCACACGCTTTTGGTGTGCCAGCCGTGGATGGGCGCATGCTCATGTCATTCATACCATCTGACTATCCACATGGTCATGTTGTGTGGCTAAGCGTAGGCGGGACGATGGGGCGATGCAAACAGTACCCGCTGCCTACTAGTCTACTGACATGGCACTATGGGTGATCATGTTGGTTTGAGAGTGATCATGTCTTTGACCGCAGTGCCTATTGGTCTCACGTTTCTTAGCTTCGTGGTGAACAGTAGCGACGTAGTCGCGTTTTTTCACCTTGTAACATATTTCTTCTTCTAACATGCTCAACATGCTCAACATGCTCAACATGCTCAACAACCATCTCCGCCAGAGGCGGCCAGTCCTTCTTTTGGGTGGATGTTGTGGGTCACTGCATAACTGCTGGAATGCAGAGATGTCACACCCTCAGCAGCTGGTCGGCCCTCTGCTTGCATATTCCATCAGCTGCCTTGAGTCCGACCTGCTTTTCTTGAGCTAGTGTTAGACGCCCGAGCTCAGCCCGCCGCCTGTACTGCGAAATGTATAGATTGCTGTCACTGACACTGCTTAGACTACTGCTTTCATGATCAGATACCCTCTGATACACCAACATTGCGTGTGATGAGAAAGACGGTTGTGCTTGCACACCAAATGTCATGCCTCTCACACAGGGGCTGTTTTTTTTCTGGGGTTCAGCCTCCTTTTGAGTGACAGTCTGAGCTGAGCTGTTCGCAGCATCCTTTTTCTAGCTGGTGTCCGTTGCGGCGTAGCCGCTTGAACACACCCTGTAACCCCTCTTCTTCTTCTAAGTGTGTGTTGCCATCAGTTGCATAGTGATGGATATGTTGGGCCATACTGCGTCTGAGATACATACATATGCATCTGCCAAACCAACAACCTGCCATGCTAGCTGCTGCTGCTGCTGCTGCTCCAGCTGCTGAACGTCATCCCATGCCAACAACCACGTCGTGTTTGCCGTCGCAAACACAACCAGATCTGATTTGTCATTGAAACTCTCATGCTATCTGCTGCTGCGACTTCTGCATCTCACTCCATGCTTGCAAGACTCACCAAGCTCTTTGTTTGCAGCCACCAGCCTTGAATCACAAACCATATCTGAGCACCAACACCAGGGTGTCTGCTGCTGCTGCTCCTGCTGCACTGCATTTCAACTCATGCTAGCTGGGTCGCGACTACGGTGGCAATGGAGAAGTGTGCAGCCCAACAACCACTACAGGAGAGACGACTGCAAAGGGTGTCAAGCTGTGGCACTCTGATAAGGAGCTGAGGTTGCTGGGGGCCACTGGCATTCTGTTTGGCAAGAGGGAAGTGGCGGAGGCAGTCAAGGTCGTGCTGCTAGTGCTGTGTGCACGTGTGACGATGGTAAAAAACAAGCGCGTTATACTAGAACAAGCTACATCATGAGACTTGCCGTGATTGTGTGGCAGTCAAGCAATGATGTGCTGTGTCAGGCTGGGATACAAGTTCATGTTGCATTCATGGTGATCAAGCATTGCCATATTAATGCATGGCAATTAATGCATGGCAACTGCTGATGCATTACACATACATCGTTAAGCTATCACTTGGTCAACGGGTCGTGGCTGTGGCGCACGACCGTGTGGCACATGATGAGCACCTGCCAGCTGATCATGAGCATACAGCTGCTCAGCTGCAGCTATTGCGACAGCTTTATATGCATGTGTGTTTGGTCAAATGATGCCATGGCATTACAGCATGTGCGTCACATGGCAGCTGAGCACCTGGCATGTACAGCGGTTTGGTTGATGGGCATGCGCATGTAGCAACATTTGGAGCTCTGAAGGCACTGCAGCTACAGTGCCCTGCAACAGCCACTGTGCAGTGACTGCTGCAGTTCCAACTGGTAGCAGTGTTGCAGGCGTGCTGCCATATGGCGTATACGCCCACGAGGTAATCCGAGACACGGTGGTTACCCGTAGCGACTATCCAACGAGTATCTATAGGGATTATCCATAGAAATGATATATCTTGTCTATGGATAATCGTTTAGTAAAAAAGCGACACCGATATCCGTCGGATAACCGTTTGCCCGCCCACTGCAGCAGTGGATAACCTGATGGATAATTGATCATGAAGTGATGACGGATATCCGCTCTTCCACTGCAATTTTCAGCGGATAACCCCCCCTGGCGTCTGTAGGGCTTGTGCTCAAGTTCATGCACGAATCATGTGCCTGCAACCACACCAAACCCAAGATGTGCTGCTAACAGAGGCCCCTACACAAACAGCATGCAGTATATGAAGCATCGCTTCAGCAGCAAGAACCGTTGCCACTGGCCACCACTGTATATCATGTATCAAATCCGTCAAACCACGACACCAACATAATGGAAAACCCATTCATCAAACCCAGCCACCTCTTGTGATAAGTATGCAAACCTTCGCTCAGTGCTGAATTATATGTGGGGGCTGTGCACCATGACAAGACACTGCCATCCTCAATCAGTACTTCTGGCTTCCCAGCCATTCACGGCCACCCACAGACAGAACAAAAACACGCGCTGCATTATGGAAATCTGAGGCAGCACACACAGCATGCAGGACTTCCTGCACCAGACGTGCTGTTTGCTACAGCGTTGGCTTATGCTTACGGAACATAACAAAACAGAGTGCACCCTGCGGTAAGGCCTTCACACAGTTTGCACTGTCTTCGGGCAAGGACAGAACGCACGTGCGCCTGCCAAGAACCGCGCGCTTACCCCCCCTCCTCCCACTCAAAACGCGTGTTGTCTACCAAGCCATCTTGCGCGCCCACCAGCCCTCTGGGTTGGTGCGCACCTGGCGCTTCGTGTACTCGCTGTATGGCAGCAGCCACATCAGCGTGCCAATCATTGGCACCCAGGCAATGCCGGGCAGGTACCACGTGCCAAAGATACCCTGCAATGGCAACGTAACACATGGCAAACAGTGAGCCACCAGGGTCGGCCGGGCACACTCTGTTCATTGGCTGCAGGCAAACAGTACTAGGTAGAGGGCGCTGCAGCCGCCGGTACAGCAGCACACGTGTGCACTGCAGCACAGTGTATGATGCGCAGACCGCCGACCAGCTCATACTATTCCCACTGCCCTCACCTGCAGGAAGGGTGCGTAGACGATGATGATCATGACAGCCACGCTGACTGCTGTGCCGTAGACTGTCACAGTGTTGCGGAACAGGCCGTGTGTGAAGATGGACTCCTGCGTGTGCAACAAGACATTGTGAGGCAGCAGTCAACAAGCGACGCCAGGTCGCTGCCACGAGTACAAAACGCATGTGCAACATTCCAGCTGCGGCACCAGTGTCCAAAAGCAGAATATCAAGTTAGCAAGCAATTCAATGGCAGCAGGCTACTCCTGTGCATCCTAAGCAAAGCGTGCACACACGCGTGTTATGGCCGTTGCTGTGGCAGTCACAGCTGTTGCCTGGCTCTGCAGTGTTGCAGCACCATGCCTCACCGAGCGAGTCTTGCAGAGCCAGATGTGCCAGAACTGTGAGCAGATCAGCGTGACGTACCATGCGCTCTGCGGGGCAGCAGGACACGCAGGGTTGGTCAACAGCGCTCCGCAAACAACAGCTAGGAATGCCGCCTAAACGTTTAACTTTGAACTTATCGGCGGATGCTCGCAAGCTCAAACTGTACGTAGTTTGCCAGTACATGACATAATTCAACAGCCGTACCTGTGCCTGCCAGTAGATGATGGCCTGATCGCGCGCGCTCAGGACGCGGCACACCTCAGCACCGCCCACCAGCCTGCAACAACAGAGGCAGATTCCGTCAGAAACACGGCAGCAAACAGACAGCGGTCGGAGCGGCCAACGCACATGCTTTGCTCGTTGTCGACCGTGGCACGATGACTTCCGAGGATAGTGATTATATGATACTGGGGCAGCATAAGTGCTCCCACACGATAAGTGGGCATGGTTGCGGTGACTCACGTGCAGGTGCCTGTCAGGGTCAAGTCGCCTTGTGTCTCAGGGAACATCCAGTAGTCGCTGCCCTTGTTGTACACGGAGCTGAGCGGCACGCCGTTCCACCAGAAGATTGTGAAGAACGCCAGCATGCACAGCACAGACGTGGTGATGCCATACACCAGGTAGGCATAGCGCAGCACAGGCCCATCCACAAGCCTGTCCGTCTTGTTGTCACGAGGTGGGCGCTCCATAACACGCGCCTCAGCCGGCTCATACGCCAGGCTGATAGCGGGGCCCTGCTCTGTGATGAGGTCGATGGAGAGGATCAGCAGGCCACCCAGGCCTGGCAGTAACAGGCGGCAGGTTGCAAGAAGCAGCGGCGGCAACAGCCAGCGTGTGACCTCCACAAGTAGACATTGCCGTGCACTGTAAGCCAAGCCTAGACAACATCACTACTGCCAGATGCACGCAGACAAGACCAGCGCGACTGCAGCATAATATCATGTATGCATGTTTCAGCTGTCGCGTGCTGGCAGCTCACCCAGAGGGAAGTTGAGCACCAGGTTGAGGAACAGTGGCAGCACCTCAGGTATCGCGTGTGCCAGCGTGTAGGCAATGGTCTTCTTCAGGTTGTCGTAGATCACACGGCCCTCCTCGATGGCATTGACAATAGAGGGGAACTCGTCATCCATCAGCACAATGTCAGCAGCGTCACGCGCCACATCTGCGTACAAGAATGCAGCAGTAGCAGCGCAGTTAGTGTTTGGGGAGTGAAGTCAGCTCAGGGTTGGCCAGACGTATGCACAACCTTTCAGAATCTGTGATCGCACATGAGCTCAAGGTTTATGTGTCCACGTATGGCATCAACTGCCCAGCAGCTGTGCAGCCTTACCTGAGCCACCCTTGCCCATGGCCACCCCAATCTGTGCGCGCTTCAGCGCAGGGCTGTCGTTCACACCATCCCCTGTCACTGCCACGGTCTCTCCCAGGCGCTGCAGGTTCTCCACAATCTGCAGCTTCTGCTGGGGCGAGGTGCGCGCAAACACAATCTCTGGCTTGGTGAGGATATCATCCCAGTCGTCCTCAGTGGTGATGTTCCTGCAAAGCAGCGACGCCAGGCAGTTGACCATTGTCATGTATTTTTGTAAGTACTTGTCAACATGTTGCCCAGTGAGTTATGGCTGCCGCAATTACAAGATTGATCAGAGATATGCCCGAACCAGGCCAGGTCAAACTGCACTGCAAAGGCAGCGGTTGACCAAACCGAAGAATTTGCACACATGCTGCAATGGCACCAAATGCATGCGGCTTGCACACCTGAGCTGCGAGCCAGTAACCACGACCGCGCCCACGCGCTCGTCAGCGATGTCAATGTCTGCCTCAGACACGCCGGCCTCAGCTGCCACCTCGCGTGGCGTCATCAGCGTGACAATGCCCACCTGCAGTGGCACAGCTTTTGGTGAGTGCGCGAAGAGTGTGAAGCGGGCAAAACTGGCCTCATGACCCAAACCTGCATGCGAGGCACCAAGATATATCACTGCACCCCATGCAGACATGTACTGCGCTGCAGCAGAACCATCAGGTGGCGCATAGGTCAGTAGACCCCAGACATGTGCTCACCTTGCGTGCAATGGCCTCAGCTGTCAATGGGTGGTCTCCAGTGACCATGGCCACCCTGATGCCTGCGGTGCGGCACCTGCAACCACAGCAGCCACAGCAGTGCCAGTGTTACCAACGCATGCCTTCCACCAGCACAGCGGGTCTCCTAGCAGGGGCAGCTGCCAGCACGACACCACAAGCACGCACTCATGCATCTGCAGCCAGCCGCAGAACCTACTTGTTCACAGCCTCCAGCACGCCTGGGCGTGGCGGGTCCACCAGGCTCATGAGGCCCATGAACACCAGGCCCTCAGTCGGGGGCCCCTGGCCCTCCACGTGGAAGGAGTCCACGCTGCGCGCAGCAATGCGCTTGTAGGCGAAGCCAATCACGCGCTCGCCCATGAAGCCGCAGCGCTCATACGCTGCGTTCATCGACGCGCAGAAGTCCTGCAACCATCAGATGCACAGCAGCACATGAGCAGGTGTCAACGGCATGCAACTTCCTCATGCAGGTTGTAGTGCTTGGGCAATGCACTGTCTTGTCCAGCCCCGCTGATCAGATTCACCATATGATCTAGCCACGAGTGCCGTTGCCCAGAGTGGCACTGGGCGTGAAACCGCAGTTGTCCCCAGGCCTCTCACCTCGTCAATCTCCTTCTCCTGCTTGTTGTGTAGGTGGTGCGAGCACTTGGTGAGGATGATCTCTGGTGCACCCTTCATCATCACCAGCTGGTGGTTGGAGTCGCCAGGGCAGCTAGTCACTGCCAGGCTCCACTTGTTGGCGCTGTTGAAGGGGATGTCAAAGACCTGAGGTGTGCAGCACCAGCAAACCACATACACACGAGTCACTGTGCAGAGAACACAGCAGCTGCTACCTGCAAACACCACAAGTGGTGCCGACACAATGCTAGCGCTAGCAACATGCCAGGGGCAACAGCATGTGCTTGGCAATACACAGCTCCTCATCCCTGCTCACCTTCTTGTAGGCCATGCGCAGTAGGCTGGAGGGCACCAGGCGGTCACAGTAGCGCAGCAGCCCGCAGTCTGTGGCATCACCCAGCAGCTTGCGCGTGTCCTCAGAGCCGGGCTGGAACATGGGCACTGTGATGGCCGTGTGCTCTGGTTTGCCATCGGTGACAGCTGCAACAACAGCAAGGCAGCGACACACATAGCAGTCGTCAAGACAGCCCGTACAGCCAGCAAATAATGCACTGTGTTCCTGCAAGCAGGTACAACATAGCCAGTTAGCAGGGGGCCCCAACCATTCCCGACGACTCCCAGCAGCACAGCACACGGGCGCAGAAACGAGCGCAAACCATTGTAATGCAACTCACATTGCTGCTCCTCGCCAAACGTGAATTTGGCCTTGTTGCACACAGTGGCTATGGTCAGCAGCTTGGTGAGGGCGCTGCTGCGCTCCCACGTCACTGCATTGAGCTCTGTGAAGGACTGGACGCTGAAGGTGTTGACTGTTGCCTCCTGCACCGCCTGCAATGTTGCAGAGCCCTTGGAGCCCAAGTTGCTGGGTGCATTGAACTCAAACGAGCCATCCCCACGTGGGCGGGCAGTACGACCGACCTGCATGCAGGCAGCAGACAACAACAGAAGACAACAATCGATAAGTTTTTTTAGCAACATGCAAGCACTTGCATACACTGCGCAGGCCACATGGAAGCAGGTTCCTGCAACACGCACAACCCTTCCATGCAGATTGTAACCTGCAGCTACCCTGCTAACCTACTAAGGCTTCAGAGCATGGTGCTATACCGTGTCGATTGTGGGGTTGTGACCAGTGGTGTGCTAGCACCAGGCTTGCGGACAACACAAGGAACAGGGTGCTTACCGCCATTGAGGTGGCTGGGTCATGAGAAATGCGGCCCAAGTTGCTGGTGCGACCGAGTGCTCCTGCTCCTGCATTGGATGCTGCACAGCAACAGCACAAAAGAGCAAGTACATACCAGAAATAAGCAGTGTGCGACATGAAACAGAAACACAGCCGGCACGTTGCTGAGGCGGCACTCAAAGCATCGAGTGCTGCTGCACTGCTTTGCCAGGTGCATGCTAGTTTCACTCACTTGTGCGCCCAAGGTTGCTGGTCCTGCCAAGCTGGCTACGCCGCATCAGGGATGCCTTTGCCAGGTGTGACGCACGCTCGAGCGATGCCTGTGGTGCTGCAGGCGGTGGCTGGAAGCCCTTGCCACCATGCAGCTCCATGTTGCAGAAGATGTTCTCCACAGACATCTTGTTCTGTGTCAGCGTGCCTGCAAGGGCACATATGAAGCACAAATGAGCATCGTGGCGATACGAAAGACACATGCTGCATTCCTGCAAGCTCACACCTATTGATAAACAAGTCAAGCAGTTTATGTAGTGCCACATACACATACCTGTCTTGTCGCTTGCGATGATGGTAGCCACGCCCAAGTTCTCAATGATGTCTGTGCGCTTGATGAGCACTTTGCGGTCACGCAAGCGCAGCGCGGTCAAGCTTAGCAGTGAGGTCACAGTGGCAGGCAATCCCTGCATATACAGCAAGGCAGCGCAGCGACACGTGCAAGCCATCAAGGGCTTGCCAGTGCTACACATGCAAACCACCAAAGGGCACAACACTGATCAATCCTATGCAGCTGTGGCCGCAGGTTCCTGTTGCAGGTTGTGCAAGTACACAGAGGTTATGCAGCTCAGTCAAAGCGCGCACCTCTGGCACGTTTGCCACCACCACCAAGATGAAGCCATTCACAAAGGCAGGTAGCAGGGACAACTTGCGAGCCACGCCGACCACGAACAGAATGATGGCGACTGACAAGGCCAGGATGCCAACAAACCACACCAAGCGGTGCACCTCCACCTGCAGGGCACGCAACACAACATCAACAGTCAACATGTCGTGTTGCTGCTTGAGTGAACGCCTATCTGCGATGACTGCGATGTTCCTGCAAGCTGCTCATGATGCAACAGCCACCTGACCCTGCTGACAGTCACTTGACCATACCTGCAAAGTTGAGCGGTGCGTGCTGGTGTCTGATGCCAGGGTGGCAATCTTGCCGATCATGGTTTCATCGCCTGCAGTAGCAACAGCAGGCAAAAGTGTCAGCTGGTGACATCTACATACATACACCAAGCCCAGGTGAAAAAGAAGCAGCGACACAAGGCAAGCCCGCCAGCGACTGCACCTGTGCGGATGACGATGCCACGGCCCTCTCCGTTCATGGCCAGGCTGCTCATGAACACCAGGTTGCGTGCCTCAGCAGGAATGTCGTGCTTGCGGTCAACCGAGGCAGGCACCAAGTCAGACTCGCCAGTCAGGCTGGAGCACTCCACCTGCAGCAGTGCAAACGAGCAGCATCCCATGAGCAACTCCAAGCAACCTTTACGGCAAAGCGCGCCTGCAGCTGAGTTGATGCGGCATGTCCAACCATGCAAGAAAACTGCTGGGCAAACAAGCATGCGCATCAAACAAATGAGGACAGTGTGTGTGCCAGCCATCATGCAGCCAGTGAACGTCATGCCTGGTTCCTGCGGTTGCAGACTCATCAGTGCTGCAATTGCTTACCTTGAGGTCATACGTTTCAATCACGCGGATGTCTGCAGGCACCCTGTCGCCAATGTACAGGCGCACCAGGTCACCAGGCACCAGCTCTAGCGCATCCACCTTCTGCTCCTGGCCGTCACGAATGACTGTGCACTTGTTGGGCATCATTTTCTTCAGGGAGTCTGCAGGAAAGCATAGTCGATGCAACAATATAGGTGCAGCAGAGTTTGCAGTCATTGGTAGGGATGCATGGGCACATCTGCATGAAGACGTTGAGCAATGACAGGCGCCCCAAAGGAGCAAGCGCGCCAGCAGATGTCCTGCAAGCATCAACAGATAGGCCAACATGGAGAGACGCGTGCTAGCAGAGACTGCAGCCGGTCACTGGCACGCGGGAGCAGTACGATGGGTTGTCAAGTGCAGCAACGGCCACATAACACTATCAGGTGGTCAAGCAGTCGGAACAGCTGTCCTGCAAGCAAAACAAGCAGCAGACCTTGTGCCAGGCCACTCACTGCTACAGCACTGTGTACCTAGTGTGATGCACAGCAAGCAATGACTCACCCATGAGGTTGCTGGCACTGCGCTCTTGCAGGTAGGACATGATGCAGGTCAGCGTGACCACAATGACAAGTGCTGCAGCCAGGATGGCGTTGTTCTTGTCCCTAGGGGACTGGATGCCATACGCCATAAAGGTGAGAGCACCAGCCACCAGCAGCAGTGCCATGAGGGGGTTGGTGAACTGCAGCAGGAACTTGATGATTTCCGGTGTGGTCTTGGGTGGTGTCAGTTGGTTGAACCTGTGAGCGACAGCACAGACAAGAGAGGGGTCAACCGCAGCGGGAGCCTAAGCATGGAGGCATGTGACAGAACTGCTACTGCAGGTCTTTGCAGCATTGAAGCAGGTAGTAGGGTACCATGCAGAGCTAGCTGCAGCTGCATGCGTCTGCAGGACACTGCTGTGCATGTGTGCGCGCGGTTTCCTGCAAGCAAAAACTGACATGCTCTGGCGCAGCATGCTTCACCTCTGCTGCAGTTGTGTCCAAACCCTGCCACTCACCCATGCTTGGCCTGCAGCTCCTTGACCTGTGCAGAAACATCACACGCAGCAACACAAGCAGCACAACAGTCAGCAGCAACCATCGCCAATCAACCTCAGTAAGCGATGTATGCAAGTAACCTGCAAAGTCTGCAAGCAGTGGCACAAACAGGTTTCACCTGCTGTGAGCTGAGGCCCTTGCTGCCACCGATGTTCTTCCAGTCCACAGCAACGTTGTAGCGCTCCGCCACCTCCTCAGGAGACACCATGTGATCTGGACCCAGGAAAGGCGTGAGGATACCGTATCCGGATACGGTAGGTACAAGGTGAAGTGGCACAGTAGCGTACATCTCTGTTGCTGCACTAACATCAGTGCTGAATGCCTGTGTTGCAGGTTGTACAAGCGTATGCCATGCGCCTCTCACCATCTACTTCATAGGCACCCCTGGCCTGCACAGCGCCGCCGCTGGCGCTGTCAGTAGCAGGCACTGCATCATGAGCTGCGTGGGCGCCCTTTCCTAGCAGCTTCATCGCTTCACTCGGCCTTTTCGGCTTGAGTCAGCCAGGCACGTGAAAAAAGCCGTGGCCCAGTACAGGTGCCAGTCAGCTGCTGCTACCTGCCCTTCAGGGCCTGCTGATCTACTGCGCTGCTATTTTTGAAGGCCAGACTTCGTTTACCAAATTTCAAATCAGATAGCCGCTAGCGTCACAATGAGCAAGAGAGAGGCGGACGCGGAACTTGACTATGGCGGCCCCAATCGCTCTGCCACCCGTCTGTGCAGTGCCAGTTACTACTGTTTCCTGCTGTCGACGTCGTTGAACTCACCAATCACTTCAGCCATTTTGTGCAACTGACAAGTTGTGCTCAAACCCTGCTCACTCTTTTTGACCACGATCTTCAACACTTGATGCCTTGAAGAGCTCTATACATTTTGCAAAACGTTCGTGCGAAAGTAGGCAGCTGCGGTGCTCGGTACGTGATTCATCAGTTGTGCAGCGGCAGAAGAGCACCAAATCAACTAGCGCCTGGGCTCGAGATACATGTATTCTCAATTAGGCTTGCCAGTGGTCATATGTAACACTATGTTTCTGCCGTCCGCCGAAAATGCCAACTGTGTTGACCACATCTTTATACAGGATGTCTCAAAAGTTTTGACTGCTGCCAGCAGTTTTAGGCATTTCAACACTAAAACAGATGTATGTTGCTTGGAATCACAGCAGCACAGCCACACAATGGCAGTTACATGACTGCTGCCCTCAACCCTGCAGTTTCAGGCACTGCAACTCAGGTTTGGAGCATGCCATCACTAGAATCTGCCTCCAGGTGGACTTAGAAAAAAAACTGCTGCTTTTCACTGCTTTTTAGTGGGTGCAGCAAATCCCAGAAAGCACACACATTGGCCCAGCACCAGGTGCAGCCAGCCTGCAAAACCCAATGCCATGACACCAAGGCCCACACCTGTAGCTTTGCATGCCAGACCAGACCACAGCAGCACACATGAACAGCTTCAGAAGGCACTGCTGTGATACAGGCAGCATCTGTTGACCAGCAGGCACCAGGAAGGCATGCCAGGCCATGCACGGACCACAATACAGCCCTGGCAGCACAGCAGCACCCCTGCAAAACAAGAACAGAGCCCAATCAAGTGCTTTTTGGCGTCACGCGTCATGCGGCTAAGGCTAAGGCTATTCACACGCGCGCGCGGAACTGTATTTGACCACACCCCGACTTGAACCAGCGACCTCCCGGACACCACGCTGGCACGTTCCCACTTAGCCAAAACAGCACATGATCAGATGCTGCTCAGCACATGTATCTCGTATGTGGGCAGCATCGATTAACGGTCACTCTCTACTGGTATTCTGGAAAGTTTTGACTGCTGCCACCAACTTTGGGCTATTCACCATGAAAACTGCTGTAAGAAGCATCCATTTACACAAGCACAGCCACACACCATGAACATGTGTGAGTGCTGCCCTCAACCCTGGAGTTGCAGCCATTGCAAGCATGCAGGGAGCAAGCCATCACCAGAACCTGCCTCCAGGTGGACTTAGAGGAAAACTGCTCATTTTTACTGCTTTGAAGCGGGTGCAGCAGAACCCAGAAAGCACACACATTGGCCCAGCATCAGCTGCAGCCAGCCCCCAACATCACTTGTCAACAAATTGAGGCACACCCCTGAGGCTGTGCAGGCCAGACCTGACCACTTCAGCACACAGGATCAGCTTCACAAGGCAGTGCTCTGATGCAGACAGCAGATGTTGACCAGCAGGCACCAGGAATGCATGCCAGAGCATGCACACAACATAATACAGCCCTGGCAGCCCAGCAGCAGCCCTGAAAAACAAGAACAGGGCCCAAAGAAGTGATTTTTTTGCATCATGCGTCATGCGGCTAAGGCGAAGGCTATTCGCGCGCGCGATATGTATCAGTGTTTGACCAGACCGCGAGTTGCACCAGCAACCTCATGGATACCACGCTTGCACGCTACCACTCAGCCAAAACACCACATGCTCAGATGCTGCTCTGTACATGTATCCTTGACATGTACAGCGTTTATTAACGGTCACTCTCTACTACGTGGCGCAACATGTACAATTGTGTGTTATTGCTTGACCTGCTTTCCACATGTACACCTGCTTACGTGCTTGCTTTGCATGCTGTCAGCACGAGGCAGTTACGCTGCCAGGCTGTTGGGTGAGTATTGACATCAGTGCATACTTGCTTCATGCTGATGACATGCAGTGCTCTCAAAAGCCAGCACACTACTCACATTTACACATGTGCTACCTTTGCGTCTGTATCAGCATTTTGCTGAGTCAGCGAAGCATGTTCAGCCTGCCCTCTACACTGGAAGATGTATAGACTGCTGTCACCAACACTGATTAGAATACTGCATTCATGCCCGAACATTCCCAGAGCGCAGCCAAATTGCGTGTCGTAAGGAAGACGGTTATGCTAGCATAACCAATGTCATACCTTACGCACAGAGGTTTTTCTGGGGTTAAAACCTCAGAGTGACAGCCCGAGCTGAGCTGCTTGCAGCTTCCTATTTTACCAGGTGTCTGTGGTGGCGTATGCCGCATGAACACACCGTGTAACCCCTCTATCTATCTATCGTGGCGCAACACACTTATCATTTTCACGACTTATGCAAGAACCTGTAATACGTGGCACAGCTCTCATTCCGTTTTCAAAACTTTTGAGACATCCTGTACGACCACATGTCACCCTGAAGTACGCAGATGCATCCGTGTCTGCATATGCAGATTTCGCAGTGCTCATTGTTGTATGCACCCGCTTGATACACCCACTCTCAATACCACTGCCGCAGTGTCCTGGAGCCATAGCCCATATGCATTCTGCACTGCTTTCCAGGCTTTCAAAGTTTGATCTGTAACAGGGGTAGGGGACAGAACGGTTCCAAAACGTTCTCAATTCATGGCCTGATCCGACTTGAGGTTACCCAAGCTAGCCACACAGCAGTACAAGGTGTGCTGCGCAGGGAGCAGTTCGGATTCATGCATGTACTGCCAGTTTGCGGCAAACATCATGCCATGATGTTGCTGCCCGCCAGCATGCCATGTGGCTGTTGAATTCTGTTTCTGACAGGTGCTGCCTACCATGCTCTCGTAACCATGGTTTAAACCAACACTGACATAAGTCACCACCAAAATGCTGAGGGCACACCAACGCCGCTGCGTGCTAGTCGCAGCTCTCATCTGAGCTGCCCTCCTCGAGAGTGTAACGATACCCCAAAGGCGATGCCTCCATGCCTCGTTTCCGGCCTATAGACCCCGTCACGTTACATACCTCCCCCTCGAGGTAGCGTGATGTCCTCATCCGCGAAACGAGCACGGTGGGGTTCGAGCCCAGGACCTTCCGCACCCGAGTCCGGTGCCCTACCGACTGAGCTACGGAACCGACCCGCTCAGCTACCAATGTAACGACTGAGGAACGTAGGGAAGCGTAAAGAGAAGAATATAATTGTTTTGTATGTTAAGCCCGTGGGGATCACTCTCAGATACAGAGTACTGCACTGCATGTACTTGTTGGTTTATGGGGAGGTAGGGGCTGCAAGATGCCTCTGGAGTTTTACTTTGGTTGCATCTTGTGGCTTGCTATCGGGTTCTCATGATATGTGAGCTGAAAGAGGGGCAAGTGACTCGCTCTAGGGCGATAGCTTGCCCACCCCTGTAACAGACCTCTCTCTCTCTCTCTCTCTCTCAGAGTACCGAGGCATGCACATGTCCGAGCTGCCAGCGCAGCCGCTGTCACGGCAGGAGATACTCACGTCAGCGCATGACCGAGCCTGGCAGCAGCACCTGCTGTGGATAGCACAGGAGGAGGCAGCAGCAGCAGTACGCGCAACCACAGCAGCAGCCCTGGCCACCGCGGGCCCAACACCTGCAGAGGCAGCAGCAGCGGCTCGAGAAGCATCAGGCCGCACAGTTGCGGTCTCGCCAGCAGCAGCTGAGGGGT
>CADDIJ020003155.1:0-63020 GCA_902809745.2 Tetradesmus lagerheimii
GAGTGGGTTGAACGGATGAAGGGGGTACTTCACAAGTACTCAGCCATCTTTGGCAAACTGCCAAAAGGTGTACCTCCATCCCGAGGTGTGGAGCATGAGATTGAGCTGGAGCCTGGTGCCAAGCCCCCTTACCTACGTATTTATCACATGAGCCCTTTGGAGCTGGCGGAGGTCAAGCGACAACTAACGGACCTGATTGACATGGGGTTCATCCAACCTTCCAAGTCGCCGTATGGAGCACCCATTCTTTTTTTTCCTAAGAAGAATGGTAAGCTTCGTATGTGCATTGACTATCGGGCGCTGAACAAGATAACGGTGAAAAACCGCTATCCTTTGCCTCGCATTGACGAGCTGATGGATCAGCTTCATGGGGCGACGATGTTCAGCAAGCTTGATCTTCAGAGTGGCTATTGGCAGATCCGCATTGCTGAGCAAGATGTGCCAAAAACCGCGTTCCGGACGCGTTATGGTCACTTTGAGCGGAAGGTTATGCCTTTTGGGTTGACCAACGCACCCGCAACTTTTCAGCATTTGATGAATAAGATTTTGCAGCCATATCTTGATAAGTTCGTGGTGGTGTACTTGGATGACATCTTGATCTTTTCCAAGACACCTGAGGAGCATTTGGAGCACGTGGCTAAGGTACTCGCGGTTTTGAGGGAGAATCAGCTTTATGTGGGGCTTGACAAATGTGCATTTGGGCTCAGCGAAATCGATTTCTTGGGACATGTCTTCAGTGCCGACGGCATTAAGCCAGATCCCAAGAAGGTGGCAGCGGTTACGGAGTGGCCGACACCTGGCACTGTGCGTGAAGTGCGAGGTTTTCTCGGTTTGACTGGTTACTACCGGCGCTTCATTCAGCACTATGCTCAGAAGGCGTACCCGTTGACGGAGCTCACCAAGGAGAGCATCAAGTGGCACTGGCGGGATGATGTAGAAGGTCGGGCCTTCGACGAGCTCAAGAAGACATTGGTGTCCGCACCTGTACTGGTGACGCCTGATCCGAGCTTGCCTTATGAGGTCTACACCGACGCCTCCAAGTTTGCGCTTGGAGCGGTACTACCTCAAAATCAGGGCAAGGGCTTGCAACCCGTGGCTTATCTGTCACGGAAGCTCTCGCCAACAGAGCGCAACTACCCCACTGGAGATCGGGAGATGCTTGCAATCTACTACGCTCTACAGCAGTGGCGTTGCTATCTGGAAGGAGTTCCATTCAAGGTCAACTCTGATCACCTGAATCATACTTGGTTCAACAAGAAGCATGATCTTTCTCGACGACAGGCCAAGTGGAGTCAGTGGATCGAGTCGTACTACAGTGGTACGGAGATTGCTTACAAGGAGGGAGCTAAGAATTTGTCAGATCCTCTGTCTCGGCGCCCGGATCTCGCCTCAATTGAGCTTGCTACGGCATCTGTGCCTAGCAACTTGAAAGAGGAGATTCAGGCTGGATATGAGAAGGATCACTACTATGATGACGTGATGCCAGGTCTGTGGATGCATGATGGGTTGTGGTACTTCCAGGATCGCGTGGCTATCCCAGCAATTCCCGAGCTCAGGAAGCGCATTATTGCCGAGTGCCATGACTGTCCAAGTGCAGGACATCTTAGCCACACCAAGACCCTGCAACGTGTGGCCAGGAGATTTTGGTGGCCGCACATGAGCCGTTCTGTCTATTCTTATGTTGTGGCATGTCCTTCATGTCAGCGCAATAAGCCTGTGATGCAGCGACCTCTTGGTCTTCTGCAGCCTTTACCTGTGCCTACGGCAAAATGGGAGCAGATTACCATGGATTTGATCACAGATCTGCCTGATACCAAGGAGGGGCATGATGCGGTGGTGACCTTTGTGGATCGCCTGACCAAGATGGTCCACTTTGCACCCACCACTAAGACTGCAGGAGCGGAGGCGATCGCCAACGTATTTATGCGTACATGGTATAAGCACCATGGTTTGCCTCGTGTCATTATCTCTGACAGGGATCGGCGGTTTCTGAGCCACTTTTGGCAGGCATTGTTCAAAGCTCTTGGCACTGAGCTGCGGTTTTCTACAGCCTTTCACCCGCAGACTGATGGCCAGAGTGAGCGTGCGAATCGCACCTTGGAAGAGGTGTTACGCCACTTTGTTTCACCTCGCCAGGATGATTGGGATGATTACCTAGATTTGGCGGAGTTTGCTATCAATGATCCAGTCAGTCCTTCTACGGGCTACACGCCTTTCTATTTGGCGTATGGTCAGAATGTGTCCTCACCTATTGATTTGGCAGATGTGATCGTGCCAGCAGCGCAGATGCGTGCTCAGGAAATGACGGACGCAATTGAGCATGCAAAGGCCAAGCTTCGGGAGTCCCATGAGCGCCAAGCGCGCGCAGCCAACAAGGAGCGACAACACTACCTGTTCCAAGTCGGAGACAAGGTGAAGCTGTCCACAATCAACCTCAATTTACCATCCACGATGAGCAAGAAGCTCGCAGCTCGCTTCATAGGCCCCTTCACGGTGGAGAAGGTCATCAATCCGGTGGCCTACAAGCTGAAGCTTCCTGCTTCTCTCAAGATTCACCCTGTATTCCACCTCAGCTTACTCCGGCCATGGAAGGAAGATGCGCAGTTCCCTGACCACAAAGGACACTCTGCACCCGTGCTCGTCTACCCTGATGACGACCAGTGGCTGGTAGACAAGCTCCTTGACAAGCGGCGTGAGAGAGTCGGCCGGCGCTGGATTATCAAGTACTTGGTCCGTTGGCTCAATTGTGGCCCAGAGGATGATTCATGGGAGCCAGCAAGCAACATTGAGCAGAGCTTAATAGATGAGTATGAAGCCTCTCATCATGCAACCCCAGAGCAGGAGGTGGCTACCCGCAGCACACGCAGGCAAGTGCGTCGACGTGGCTCATGGGTAAGCAACGAGGACGTTGCTCCTTGGGGAGGGGGCATGATGTAAGGTTGAAGGAACCGGAAGTTTCTGGAAGGCTCTAGAAGGTTCTGGATGTTTCCAGAAGGTTCAAGATGTTCCCGAAGTTCTAGAAGTCTCCGGAAGGATGTAGATGTTTCCGGAAGTAGTATGTTCTAGGATTGTCTAGAAGCTTCCTTGGTCCAGAATGTTCCAATTGGAGGCAGTTGAGGAGGCGTTGTAGGTTTTTGCCAAGGCTATAAATAGAGGGGGCCTCTCCTCACTCAACAAGAAGTATTCACTCAAGAAGTCTTTCCATCAGACCTCTCAAGTCCTCGTAGCCTCGTCTATTGTGTGAAGCCTTCCCTTGGTAACTAACTGAGCCTTCTATACAACTACGGCCTACGTCGAATCGCTATAGAAGACCTTAGTTGCCAAAGGATCCGCCGACAAGGCGTGACAAGCCGGCTCTTCCAGACTGGCATGAGCCCACCCTTCACACGATGCACTTTTGCCAACATCTTCTCAAAGTGCGTATTCCAGTTGCAGGCATTGTTGAACCACAGGCCAAGGTAGCAGTACTCTGATACAACAGGCACAGGCACACCGTTCCAAACGATGCCAGAATCAGCAAACTGGCTGGGCTGTCAAGCTGGTGAGACATGCATGACAGCAGACTTCAAGCTATTCAGCTTGAACCGCCACTTACAACTGTATTCATAAACTGTTGCAGCCACAGCCTGAACCTCAGCCAGAGATCCGCACACAGCAACAAAGTCATCAGCCTGCATGGCTGCCACAACCTGACCAGCAGGTTCGTCACAAGGGCCCATAAGGGTGATTCCAGGGTGCTTTGCATGCACCTCATGCAGCAGATCATCAATGAAGTACAGGTACAGTGTGGGGGAAATAACATCGCCCTCATGCAAACCAAGGTCACATGTGAAGCTCTCAGTGACATGACCTTCGTGAGACACCACACATGATGATGATGATGGTGGCCACACAACCCCATCGCACCTGGTTGGCCACACCATGGGTGCAGGCACGTGCCACGTCGGACAGCTTGCACCCCGGCCATCCTAACATCTGCGGTATGTTGCAGCAACCAGGACACTTTCAGTAACATGTCACAGTGGGCATCGTACATCGACGCCGCACACAACGGTTGTGAAGCTACTGTCAAAGAGCGGATTTTGATGGAAGCTACTGTCTTATGACTGCAGGCAACCCTTGCGCAGAGGAGCAGTACAGTACCGCGACAGTGCGTAAGAACCCACTTATGTTTTCACTTATGAGTGCTGCTCTGCAGCAGTGCAAGACGAAAGTCACGCGGTGGTTTACGACGCATTCGTTCAGGAGAGCGTAAGAGCAGCACTTGATTTCACACCGCTGTGCAACTGCTGCTGCTATGCACGCATGTTGGGTCCTGCAATGACGTGCTGCATGCACTGCATATGCGGGATATTGCATAAGGACAACTCACTGCAGTACCAAAGCATGCAGCCTGGTTTTCAAACGGTTTGATGGTCTGACCAGGTTTGAAAACGCCGCCGCAGGTGAAACTGCAGACAGCTGCATCATTTGCGGCGCAGTATCAGGTGCCGTGCGCGGTACATATGCCCTTTCTTCTTCTGCTTCTTGTAATTATTGGAGGTATTGAAGTGCGTGCGTGCGCAGCCCACTACTTGTTGCTCCCTGGACGCAGAAGGGTTGGTGCCCCTGAAGCTCAGGATTTGGTCAGCTATGGCCATACCGTGGTCTACTTGTTCAACATTGACAATCAGCAAAGCATTACAGTGGGTCCAGCCAGCCTCAGGCACGCGGCGTGCATGCGCAGCCTTGCATGCGTGAGCAGCCTTGCATGCAGGGGTTGGGTGTCACTGCATGTGTTTTCCTGCTAGAGTGCTACAAAGCTTTCACATCCGTCTAAATCCGCTCTTTGACATATGCATTAACAATATTGCCTTTTGCTGCAACCCGTGTCCTGCTCTGACAACACAAGTACTGCAGTGGAAGCTTCCAAAACTGCAAGTGCTGCAAAGCAGCGGTCCAGCTTTTGCCAAGAGCCAACTCAGAACTCAAACTATTCTTGTTACAAACCTCAACACGCACTACTGCATTTACGAGGCATTCTGTGCAAACAAAATATGGCTTGATTTGGTAATTTGATGATGATGATGATGATGATGATGATGATGTGCAAACAATACATGATAGTCAGCAGAGCACTGATCAAACATGGTGAGAATACATCCGCCTTAAATCGTTCACATGTTAGCACCGCTGTATGCAACTGAGCCGAGTGCGTAGTGTGCATGACGCGTGTTTCATGCTTTGGCATTGAGTCCAACCAAAGCTCGCGGCAGTCATCTACTCAGCACACATGGTTCCTGCAAACATGCTGCACCGTCACTGTCACTGCTCCATGCACGTGACACTGCTGCTGAAGGGTACACACCGACATACGCAGCTGCCTGCGCAGCAGCTTGCGTGTCGTCAGCAACAGCAGCAGCTCGCCTCTCATAAGGGTTGTCTAGCCGCACCATTGCCAAGCTGTCCAAGCTTTCAAACCGCGCCAGGTTGCTGCCGCCACCGCTGCTTGCGCTGCTGATTTGGCGCAAGAGGCGCGGTACGGCTATGCAGCTGTGTGTGTCCTGCTGCAGTTGTTGCTGACTGATGCTGCTGCCGCCATGCTTGCAGGACTGTACGTGTGGCAGGGTTAGTGCCGGCCAGGGATGTGCTTGTATGGCTTGAAATACGTCTGCTAGCGTTGGTTGAGGTTTCGCATGATATGCTGCTGCTGTGCTGTGAAGGCCTGCTATGTTGTCAGGTGCCTGCTGCTGTGCTGCTGGCTCACTGCTGACACCAGCAGTGTTGCTGCTGCAAGGGCCTCCAGCTATGCTTGACCCCTGAGGTCCAAGGCCGTCTGGGATGAGAAATTGTTGTGTCAAATTCATAGGGGCACTTGATAAGCTTAAGCTTGAACACTGGCGCCTAGAGGCTAGCTAGGTTGTGTCCAGCTGCACAGGCTACTGCTGTGTGTGTTGCCCTCGTGCTGCAGTGCACAAGCAGCAAGCTGGTTTGCCTATTCAGCAGAAAGATCAACTGGACTGCCGTCGAGTACGTTCATTTAACAAAGGCGGATCAGTGCAGTGCAAAATCTGATTAATCCTATCATGCTGTCTATAGAAGGGCTAAGAGTACAACTGAATATACGATACATACGATGACATACATTTGTTTCGAAAGATCGGGTATTAGCAGAATCACAGCCCGAGATAACCACTGGACGACTGTCATATACACCGAGACCGACGTGGCTAGCAGCGCGAATCCGCGCTTCTGTAGATGACTTCGCGCCCGCTCATGCAGAGTTTTACTTTACGGATGATGCAAGTTGTCACTAGGGAGGCTGAAAGAAAGCGATCGTGCGGGTGTGGGGTTATCTAGATAGATGGGCGGTGACAGGCACACCCGCTGGGTTTGCAGTACACACTGCAGTCGGATGCCTACAGTGCTGCAGTCTTCTGAGGGCCAAACATGCATATGGGGTACGGTAAAATATCATCAGTGTGGCAGCCGTCTAGCCCATGCCCTCCACCCAGTACAAAGCAGCAGCACTGCAGACAGTCGTGCAGCAGCAGTGGCATACCTCTTTCTTGCTGCTCAGACTGATGCGGCTGCGTCTGCCGTAGCTTGAGGGCAAGCAAGGCAAGCGCTGATGCTGCCATATCAACTGCACAGCATGGCTCTGATGGTTGCAGTTACAAAACTCTTCATCGGATGAACTTGGCACCACGCCATCGCCACTTCCTTCATCCCTGCATCTGCATCTGCCACTCGCCCTGACTACAGCTCATGAACCAAACGACATGCATGCGCAGACGGCAACTGACCTTTCCGTGAAGCATAATCCACTGCTGAACAGCCACCATCCAGAGCAGAAGCCGGCGAAAGAAACTCTCAAAGGGCATCTTGATGATCAGCCCCAGGGCTTATCGCCCCCCTCCCTGCCTGTTTGGCAACTCACAGCACTCACTGAGCCTCCTGGTCAACCTCAGCAGCGTTGTCCTCCCCAGCAACCTCCCCCATCACCTCATCCTCACCAACCGCATCACTCCCTGCTGCAGCGCTGCTCTGGCCACCCTGCCCGCCTCCGCTGCTGCCACCCCCTCTGCTGCTGCCGCTGCGTGCTGCTCCACCGCTGCTGCTGGCCCTGCCACCGCCTCTGCTTTTGCCCCTTCCTCTGCCCCCGCCTCTGCCGCCACTTCCTGCGGCTGTCGGCTCCCCACCTTCGCGCTGCTTGATCTTGAAGTCCCTGATTGACGCGCGCTTGGCGTCTTTCAGCAAGTTCTTGCCTGCTGCCTTGCCTGTTGCTGCCAGCTGCTTCTCCCAGGACTCGATGGCGAATACGAGAGCAGGTACCTGCTTCGCTTCCCGCTTCACGCGTGCCAGCTTCACTTTGGCGCCTTGCTGCTGCTGCGCCTGCAGAGTTGCAAGCAGTACAGGTGGTCCAGGTGCAGGAATAGTTTAGGGTGCTACCAGTCGCTTCATGTCAGTTGGCGAGGCACAGCACTTTGGAAGTCTTAAGTTTGAAAATATGCTGTGTGCACATCATCCGTGCGACCAACATACACGAGCAGACAGGCTACCACTCCTGTGCTGTTCAGCACAAGTTCTCTGCGACCCCAGAGCTGCAGCTGTTCTGCAAATATATATGATGCAGCACTTGCAGCGTCACTTGACGAATGCCTGCGCTCGGCAGCATCCCACCTCTTGGTCGTCTATCATGAAGTGGTACACCCTGTGCGTGAGGTCCCTGTTGACCATGCTGGCCAGGCCCTCAAACTCAGCCGGCAGCGCCCTGTTAGCAGCAGACTTGGGCAGCTGGTGCGCCTTCGCCAGCAGCAGCAGCAGCTTGTAGGTGTGGATCAGCACGCGCGTCTGGCACATGCGGAGTTGTGCGGCGACAGACAGCAGACGCACAGACAGACAGACAGACAGACACGGCAGACACCGAGTTGAGATACTGGTGAGGGACACTGGCTGCTGCAGAAGTACGGGCACGAGCGCTGATGCAGGAACACAGTACATTGCAACTAGGCATTGGCGGTTGTTGTATGCACCACGCCAGGTCCCAAATGTTGTCTTCGCTGTCACGTGTGACAATGTGTTCAACGGGGGTGGCTCATACCGTCCAAGATGGTGACTGGACCCACATCCAATTATTCTCTATTCAATAACAAAACCAGAATCACCTGCAGGTCCACGATGACAGGCATGGCCATGATAGTGTTGACGAGCACTGCCAGCGCATCCAACAGGCCTTGCAGCCGCTTGCACAGCCCAGCAGCCATGCGTCGCCTGTCACGAGCCATCTCAGCTGTGTCGGAATCTAAGAGAGTGGAGAGTGCAGTGCACGAGGCAGCGGAGACAGGGCAAGTCAGCAACAACAGCTGACGAAACGCGCCGAAGTTGGGATGCTCAGCTGGTGGATATAGCTTGGGGTGCGTGCAGTTCTAGGGGTGTGAGGTGGGCTGCGATCTACCTGCTCCTTTGTATGCTGTAGCTGGGTTCAAATGCATGCCGCAGCTTGGCTCAAATGCGCTGCGCTTTTGACAGCACCAGTGTTTTTTGTACCTGTGCATGCATTTGGAAGGTCAGCAACCTACTACACACCTTGCACCAGCCCTGCCTTGAGGTGACACGTAGCCAACCGCTCAAGCTGCGTAAGCCCCTCATCTATGTACGCCAGCACAGCAGCAGCACACGGCTGCGCCGTCTTATCTGGCAGCAGCATGGCAAGCTGACGGGGCTGCTGTTGTGTGGCCTGCGTGTCTGTCTCGCAGTCACCGACTAGGGTCTGGATCTCAAGCGCAGCTGTCTTGAGGGGCACCAGGTCATCAGCACCTGCATGAAACGGCAGCAGCAGCGACACGTTACATTGAGGACATATGGCTAGGGCTGACAGTACTAAGCAGTGCGTTGCGCATCGTTTGATCGCTGAACGCTACCGCTGTCTTGCAGCTGATGTAGGCAGCCGGCGGCAACATGCCGCATGCAGAGCAACCATAGTAGCCTGCAAGTACCATCTCTGCTGCATCTGCACATAAACATCCAGCACACTGCACATGCACAGCACTTGTAGGCTGCCAGGCGCAAGATCTGCAGATACACATCCAGCATACTGTACATCACTTGCTTGCTCTGCAGTAACTTTTATAGGTGAATTCAGTGCGTAACACATGTACACGCATTCTGCTCGATTGATGTATAAGGTAACCCCTTCGGGCCCAGCCAACAACAATGCGCTCACCGCAGAAGCGTATGTACACATCCAGCAGCGCCTTTGCCAAGCTAACCGACTTCACTTCGGGCTCCTCCTGCTGCAGTGCTGACTCAGCAGCCCAACGCGACAGCTCAGCATGAGCAGGCACCTGCTGCTGCTGCCGCTGAACCCCTGCTGCGGCACCTCCAGCAGCACCTGCTGCTGCTGAGTTGGCAGGTGCTGGGGTGTTGAGTTGGCGGCCAAGCAGCACCAGGCATTCTACGCAGGTTTGTGCTTCCTTGAAGCAGCTGTTGAGCATGAGCTTGTCTATGCACGCTGTCAGCTGCGGCAGGCGCGGCAGGACTGCCGCCACAACTGCTGCGCCAGCATCAGCAGGCGCCGTTCCAGCAGCAGTTGCTGCTGCTGGCGGTTGCTGCTCACCATCAACTGCCATCTCCTGATCCTGCTGCTGCTGCTGCTGCTCGTCTGGTGGAAAGGAACCATCTTCCAAAGGCAGCAGCTTGAACAGAGCCGCAAGCTGCTGTGTGGCATCTGCCAGCTTGAGCAGCTGCTGCAGTGCATTGGCTGATAGCTGCTCTAGCGTCTCACTCCCGTTGCCTGAGCCAGCTGCACTGCTGCTGCTGCCGCTGGCAGACCTGCCACCATGCACTGTTGTCTCCATGATGAGCTGCAGCAGCAGTGTTGTGACAGGTTGTAAGCAGATGGTAGTCCAGCAGGAGCAGCGTTGAGCACAAACAGCGGTGAGCAGCAACCGTGTTGCTGCTGCTCTGCAGTGTTGCACACAATAGAAAGAGCTGAACAGCATAAGGCGCACCGGCAGGATTGTTGCAGTGTGCAAAACTGTACTGTACAACATGTTCACAGCCACCCAGCAATGTTCACAGTGAAGCAGCGCAGGGACACTGTGTTAGATCCCAGCTCATCTGCTCACAACTCCCTGCGCACCTTGAAAACCTGGAACAGGGCCGGCCCCAGCACTAGCACTTCATCTGCAGCTGGACCAATGGCGCTGCTGCTGCTGCTGCCACCTCCGTGATGCGGCTGCAGCAGTGCTGAGGCAGCAGCCGCCCCCTGTGCACCTTCCAACAAGTTGCAGCAGCTTCGCAGCACAAATGACCTAAAGTCATCGTTGCGTGCCAGCTGCTGGTGTTGTGCTGGCCGCGCTTCGTCGTACCCGTCTGGCAGCTGCAGCAGGCCATCTTCGTTGATGGCTGAGCACAGTGCTGCCAGGCAGGTGGCTGATAGGTGTGGCTGTTGCCTGGTGACTGGGGTGAAAGAGGTGCTTGGCTTGCTGCGCTTCTGGCCTGCAGTTGCCTGTTGGTGGGCAGCAGCAGCACAGAGAAGGCGTGCAGAGGCAGACAGCCATGTTTGCCTGTCGGTCAACGTTTCTTTGAAAACGCAGTAAAGTACAGGCAATCCATCGCCAGCTGGCATGCTAGCTTGGCAGCTAGGGTGCAACCTGGCAGGAGTCTTTGCTCCATCTATCGTACCTGCTGCTCGCCCCCTGCATCTGGCGCTGTGCCACCTGCTGCTGCTGCTGCGCCCCTCTTGCCGCCCTTCTTGCTGGGTGCCTTGCTGCCTTCCAGCGCGAGGCACGCCACGCTGTTGTGCAGCTCAAACAGCTTCAGCATCTCTTCACCAAGCTGCGCCACTCTCTCAGGGTCCTGCAGGAGTGCAGGAGTGCAAGAAAAGGCGAGTGTGAGACCAGCATGCTGCATTGGCTGTAGCGAACTTCCAAGACGAAGACATTAGTGTGGCAGTGCAACAATCATGCCAAGTGGGGCACGTGTAAGACACAGGAGGTTGCTGCTGCTGTCAGTTCAGACAGCACTAGCTGAACACGCACTGCGTGCGTCGCACGCCCCACCCCAGCATGCTCTGCGTCCTGGGCCCCTGGCAATTGCGTGGTCTGTCTGTTGCAGAGAGGTGCCAAACAGAGAGGCACAGCATATGGTGCAGATGCCATCAGAGGATTGCCGCTGATACCAAGCAAGCACTAGAAATGCAGTATGATGATGCCCCAGGCTTACCCGTGCTGCTGCATCTGGCTGCTCCTCTTTGAGCTGCTGCACATCAGCCACCACATCTTCAATTACCACTTGCAGCACGCCTAGCAGATTTGAGGCATGCATCTGGCCTAGCAGTCCATCTGGCAGCAGCGGGTTGAGGTCAGCTGCCTGGCCCAAGCCAAAGTCCTCGAGGGTGGCTTCAGACAGCCTGCCACGCAGCGTGGCAAAGCAGGCCTATGCAGTGCAGATGTGGTGGCACAACAGCAGCAGCAGCAGTGGGTTAAGGTCAGCTGCGTTGCCTAGGCCAAAGTCCTCGAGGGTGGCTTCAGACAGCCTGCCACGCAGCGTGGCAAAGCAGGCCTATGCAGTGAAAGTGCAGTGGCACAGCAGCAGCAGCAGCAGCAGGATGTTGAGGTCAGCTGCCTGGCCTAGGCCAGAGTCCTCGAGGGTGGCTTCAGACAGCCTGCCACGCAGCGTGGCAAAGCAGGCCTATGCAGTGAAAGTGCAGTGGCACAGCAGCAGCAGCAGCAGCAGCAGGTTGAGGTCAGCTGCCTGGCCTAGGCCAGAGTCCTCGAGGGTGGCTTCAGACAGCCTGCCACGCAGCGTGGCAAAGCAGGCCTGTGCAGTGAAAGTGGGCTGGCACAGCACCAGCAGCAGCAGCCGGTTGATGTCAGCTGCCTGGCCTAGATCAGCATCGTTTAGGGTGGCTTGAGACAGCCTGCCACGCAGCGTGGCATGTATGGCCTGGCGCTGGGGTGAGGGTACAATAGCAGGATGAGGATAACCAGGGTGGATCAGCGGCTTGGTTCAGATGCTTGGGGTGGCTCAACCACGCCTGTTGAAGTGGCAACTTGATGGGTACAGCAGCAGCACAGCGCAGTCACAGCACCAGTAAGCATCCTGCTGCAGCTCCATCATGGCAACCATGGTTGTTCTTCAGTGCACAACACGCACGCCACCCACCTACCTGGCAAGCTGGATCAACCAGTCAGGACCAATCAGTAGTATGCATGAATAAACACACAGGATTTACATCACACCATGCAAGTCGCTGCACTGTTGCAGTAGGCCTACCTTGAGTGCTGAGCTGCTGTGCTGGTCGCTGGGCCCTGCCCATCTGCTGCCAGCCTCCTCAGGCAGCATGATGGCCAGCTGGTGCACGCAGCGCAGCAGCACTGGCAGCGGCTCGTGCAGCACAGCCTCACCCTGCATTGGCACAGCAGGCAGCGTCCTAGGTTAGCGAACCTATAGGTGTCAAGGTTGTCACAAACGGAGCAGAGCTGTTGTGAGCACAGCACATTGTTTTGCAGGCAATGACGAGGCAACAGGGCGCTGCGAATGCAAATGCAAGACCTGGGGGTTGGTTTGTACCCAACCTCGTAAAACTGTCGGTGCTCTGCAGTGCTCAAGCCAAGGCTGCATCACCGTGGGTGCATCATGGGTGGTGCATCTGCTGCATGATGCTTGCAATGATGCAGAGCGCACCCCTTGCAACACACACACTCACATGTACCAGGCCTGCACACTGGTGCAGCATCAGTGGCGGCTGATCCCTGCTGCTGCTGCTGCCAGGTATGAAGCTGCGAAGGTGCGGCAGCAGCAGCTCAGACAGCAGCTCATGAGAGCCTGGGTCTGCTTCAAGCACCTGCAGCACCATGCAGCGCAACAACCTCCTATCAGTCTGTCCTCTTCGGTCCGCTCACAGCAGATCCGAATAACACATAATGTCTAACTGTCAATGGCCCGAGAGTCGCGTGGACGTCCTTCATGCACATGGGATGTCATGTTACGTCAGGTATGAAGCTGCGCAAGTGTGGCAGCAGCAGCTCTGAAAGCAGCTCGTGAGAGCCGGGGTCTGCTTCCAGCACCTGCAGTGCCATGCAGCACCAATTAACGCAACAACCTCCTGTCAGTCTGTCCTCTTTTGTCCGTTGTCCGCTCACAGCAAATCTGACAATTATGTATTGGGCAACTGTAAGTGCCTCGAGAGTCATGTACACCGCCTCCATGCACGTGTGATGTCATGTTCTTCCTGTCAAAACCGCATCACTTGGTGCAACAGAAAGTGCTGCTGCTGTCAGGTATGAAGCTGCACAAGTGTGGCAGCAGCAGCTCAGACAACAGCTCGTGAGAGCCTGGGTCAGCTTCCAGCACCTGCAGCACCAAGCAGCACCATGCGGCACAATAGCCTCCTGTCAGGTATGAAGCTGCGCAGGTGTGGCAGCAGCAGCTCAGACAGCAGCTCGTGAGAGCCTGGGTCTGCTTCCAGCACCTGCTGCACCAAGCAGCGCCATGCGGCACCATTTAGCGCAACAACCTCCTGTCAGTCTGTCCTCTTCTGTCCGCTCACAGCAAATCTGACAAGTATGTATTGGGTGACTATAAGTGGCTCCGAGAGTCATGTGGACGTCCTCCATGCACGTGTGATGTCATCAACTTTGTCCTAATGAAAACGCATCACCAAGTGCAACAGACAGTGCGGCCAGCGCACACTGCGGGAACCCCCAACCTGAAATATTGACCGGACATGGCCAGATAAGGAAGATATGACTTACGTCTTTTTATTTGCGCACCTGCAGCAGTCCCTTGTACAGCGCCTCCGGGAATTTCCCGGCCTGGGATATTGAATAGTCAAACCCGACTGTCGGTCTGTGAGATATATGTGGGAAAACACAAAAAATGCGCACCTGCAGCAGCCCCTTGTACAGTGCCTCCCTGGCTGGCGCCTGCTGAGTCAGCGCTCGCCGCAGCACAGCAGCAAGCTCCTGCAGCAAGTTGATGCCGCGGCCCCCTGACAGCGACGACACCTGGCTCAGAGACGCCTGCAGGATCAGCACATAAAATCGGATACATCGCAACGACGTGTAGTCCCTAAGTTTGAGCAGAATCCGCGCACTACAACGCTGAGCATGCTGCATGCCCATGTGGAGACACCTGGCTCAGCGACGCCTGCAGGAAAAGCACAAAACGCCAACACACATTGCATCGCAACACTGCGTGGTCCCTAATGTTATGCAGACGAATCTGCACAGTACAACGCTGAGCACGCCGATGTGGAGCGAGGTGACGACTCTCCAGCATAAGCACATGGCTGTTTTCACCGTCAGAGCCATGCCTGCACTGCCACTTTAACTTCAGCTGCGCTTAATATCACCTGGCTCTAGCATATCATGCAGGTGCTGATCCAGCATGACATATGCGCCCTTTTCAGGCGACAGTGTCGCATACTACGACAAATACACTCACAACCCAGCCAGCAAAGCTGCATACTAGTGGCACTCTTCGTCCTCACCTGGCTGCAACTGGCTTCACTGATGCTGCCGCTGAGTGGTGCCATGGACTGTGGTGCATCAGACAGGTGCTGCAGGATGAGGCACAGGAAGCCGCGAATTGCCACAAGCCTGCAGAAAAAAATGACAGAGGACGACACACAGTGGCATAAGAGTGACTGTGGTGCATCAGACAGGTGCTGCAGGATGAGGCACAGGAAGCCGCGGATTGCCACAAGCCAGCAGGCAATGACAGAAGACGACCCACAATGACATAAAGATGACTGTGGTGCATCAGACAGGTGCTGCAGGATGAGGCACAGGAAGCCGCGAATTGCCACAAGCCTGCAGACATATGGACAGAAAAGACGACACACATTGACATGAGAGTGACTGTGGTGCATCAGACAGGTGCTGCAGGATGAGGCACAGGAAGCCGCGGATTGCCACAAGCCAGCAGGCAATGACAGAAGACGACACACAGTGGCATAAGAGTGACTGTGGTGCATCAGACAGGTGCTGCATGATGAGGCACAGGAAGCCGCGGATTGCCACAAGCCTGCATACACGCAATGACAGAAGACGACACACAGTGGCATAAGAGTGACTGTGGTGCATCAGACAGGTGCTGCAGGATGAGGCACAGGAAGCCGCGAATTGCCACAAGCCTGCAGACATATGGACAGAAAAGACGACACACATTGACATGAGAGTGACTGTGGTGCATCAGACAGGTGCTGCAGGATGAGGCACAGGAAGCCGCGGATTGCCACAAGCCTGCATACACGCAATGACAGAAGACGACACACAGTGGCATAAGAGTGACTGTGGTGCATCAGACAGGTGCTGCAGGATGAGGCACAGGAAGCCGCGGATTGCCACAAGCCTGCACACAATGACAGAAGACGACACACAATGACATAAAAGTGACTGTGGTGCATCAGACAGGTGCTGCATGATGAGGCACAGGAAGCCGCGGATTGCCACAAGCCAGCAGGCAATGACAGAAGACGACACACAGTGGCATAAGAGTGACTGTGGTGCATCAGACAGGTGCTGCATGATGAGGCACAGGAAGCCGCGGATTGCCACAAGCCTGCATACACGCAATGACAGAAGACGACACACAGTGGCATAAGAGTGACTGTGGTGCATCAGACAGGTGCTGCAGGATGAGGCACAGGAAGCCGCGAATTGCCACAAGCCTGCATACACGCAATGACAGAAGACGACACACAGTGGCATAAGAGTGACTGTGGTGCATCAGACAGGTGCTGCAGGATGAGCAAGGCCAGGAAGCCGCTGAATTGCCACATAAGCCCGCAGACATGGACAGAAAACACGGACAATAATGATTACGAGTGACCATGGTGCATCAGACAGGTGCTGCAGATGAGGCATTGGTGAAGCCGATTGCCACAAGCCCGCATACACGCAACGACAGAAGACGACAACACAGCAGAGCGAAGAGCGACTGTGGTGCATCAGGACAGGTGCTGCAGGACGCACAGTAGAAGCTGCGAACTGCCACGTTCGCAGACATAGCGGACAGAAAAGACGACACAGTGGCATAAGAGTGACTGTGGTGCATCAGACAGGTGCTGCAGGATGAGGCACAGGAAGCCGCGAATTGCCACAAGCCTGCAGACATATGGACAGAAAAGACGACACACAGTGGCATAAGAGTGACTGTGGTGCATCAGACAGGTGCTGCAGGATGAGGCACAGGAAGCCGCGGATTGCCACAAGCCTGCACACAATGACAGAAGACGACACACAATGACATAAAAGTGACTGTGGTGCATCAGACAGGAGCTGCATGATGAGGCACAGGAAGCCGCGGATTGCCACAAGCCAGCAGGCAATGACAGAAGACGACACACAGTGGCATAAGAGTGACTGTGGTGCATCAGACAGGTGCTGCATGATGAGGCACAGGAAGCCGCGGATTGCCACAAGCCTGCATACACGCAATGACAGAAGACGACACACAGTGGCATAAGAGTGACTGTGGTGCATCAGACAGGTGCTGCAGGATGAGGCACAGGAAGCCGCGAATTGCCACAAGCATCATACAGGACAGAAAAGACGACAATAATATCATGGAGCGATTGCAGCATCAGATTGCAAGGTGCCGCAGGGATGAGGCGGTGGTCGTGGATCGCCGGCCACAAGCCTGCAGACATATGGACAGAAAAGACGACACACATTGACATGAGAGTGACTGTGGTGCATCAGACAGGTGCTGCAGGATGAGGCACAGGAAGCCGCGGATTGCCACAAGCCAGCAGGCAATGACAGAAGACGACACACAGTGGCATAAGAGTGACTGTGGTGCATCAGACAGGTGCTGCAGGATGAGGCACAGGAAGCCGCGAATTGCCACAAGCCTGCAGACATATGGACAGAAAAGACGACACACAGTGGCATAAGAGTGACTGTGGTGCATCAGACAGGTGCTGCAGGATGAGGCACAGGAAGCCGCGGATTGCCACAAGCCTGCACACAATGACAGAAGACGACACACATTGACATGAGAGTGACTGTGGTGCATCAGACAGGTGCTGCAGGATGAGGCACAGGAAGCCGCGGATTGCCACAAGCCAGCAGGCAATGACAGAAGACGACACACAATGACATAAAAATGACTGTGGTGCATCAGGCAGGTGCTGCTGGATGAGGCACAGGAAGCCGCGAATTGCCACAAGCCTGCAGACATATGGACAGAAAAGACGACACACATTGACATGAGAGTGATTGTGGTGCATCAGACAGGTGCTGCAGGATGAGGCGCAGGAAGCCGTGGATTGCCACAAGCCTGCATACACAACGATAGAAGCCGACACAGGAAGCAGCGGATTGCCACAAGCCAGCAGACACAGAAAGCCATGATGTCCGTTGCCACTAGTGCTTGGAGCAGATGCAGCACTGCATGAGCTGCAGGTCGCTTATTTCAGATGCAGCAGCCTAATGTGCTTACAGCAGCAAACTAGCACCATGTCATTGGCCGGGCGCAGCAGCTGCAGCTGAAGTGTAGAATGCCAGCATATGTGCAGTATAGACTGCTTTAGCTGCTGTCCGCAGTGTACAACAGCCTATGGGGTTGGTTGTTTGACGCGGCCAGTGCTGCTCACCTGCCCCCGACATCCTGTCGGTACATCATTTTGCGCAGCAGCATGATCACGTGGTCCTGCAGATCGCTTCGAACCCTGCAGAGCACAAACAGTTGGTGGAGCTTAGTTTTGAGCTACAAAACAGGCAGAATAACTGCCATGCATACACCAAAGTCAGATGCTAGATCCTAACAAACACGAAATTCATGGTGGCAGAGCGTCTGCCACAACAGGATGCAGGAGCCCGCCACCAAAGAGCATCAGCAGTGCATCAGGCTTGCAACAGATGCAGCCGAGTCATTATATTACATTAAATTACATGACATGACGTGACATCACATGACGTGACATCACATGACATTACATCACAACAGAAATCGAAGGCAAGTCGTTACATCACATCACATCATCACATTAAATTTCACTTCAAGTCACCTGCACAGCGGCCACAGCGCCAGCAGCAGCACCAATGCTGCATCTGCTGACAGTCCAGCAATGCTGCACAGGCAGTCCTTCAGCTGCGGCACGTAGCTGCTCAGCAGCGCAGGCTGTTCCCTGCAAATGCTGGACAGCAGCAGCACATGCGGCAGCGCTGCATCCAGGTTGCCACATGACAGCTGCCCCTGCAGGACAGCAGACCATTGATGCAGCATAGGTGGCACAGCATGAGCGGGAGCGGGAATGGTGCACACGACGCAGTTGACAGCCACGCACTTTGGTCAGCTACAACAATCAAGATCTGGTTTATCATACACAAGCACAAGCAAAACCCATGCTTGAGCCGGTGTGAAATACAGCAGCAGCCCCACCCACCGGTGCCACCTTGAGCACCTCTGTGCGTGCCTCGGCATGCATCTCAAAAATCTCCTGCAGCAGCAGCAGCCCCAACCGCACAGCCCTGGCACCTGGCGATGCCTGCGGAGGCATGCTGCCTGCCCTGCCACTTCTTGCTGCCATCACCACATGCAGCGGGCAGCTGCAGGGTGTAGAGAGCAGCGCTGAGGCTAGCTGCAGCAAGCCGGGGCACACCAGCTCACTCGCGTACGAGCTGCACCTGCGGTGACAGGCAGCAGGTGACAATAGAAGGTACTTGTTCAACAAAGCAGTAGTGTGGCACATGCAAAGCAGTTGTTGGAGCGCCGAATGCAGCGTTGCTTTGAGAAGAAGCCACGTGCACGCACACAAGCGCGCACACATGAACCTGTACTCCAGTTTAGCCGAATGCCTTTAGCAACACCCACATGCACAACTACACAGCATAATGCTGTTTAAACCGCACCTCACAGCCCTGAGCAGCCCCTGCTCCAGCTCTCTCAAGCTGGGCCCACTGCCAACAGCATGCAGCCCTGCCATCCACCTGCTGCTGCTCACGCCGCTGCCAGCTGCTGCCTCATCTTCGCAGGCCTGCTGCACTGCCTTCTTCAGCAGCTGCTGCAGCGGTTGCTCAAACTTGTGGTGCCGGCTCATGGTCAGCAACACCTGCGGCAGCAGGTGTAGCAGGGACGCTAGCGGCAGTGGGTGCATGTGGGTATGCCGCATGTGATCAGATGCACATGTTACATGCATACACCACAGTGCCTTCACTGTGTTTGGCATTTCACACGCCTGCTGTTCTGCTGCAACTGGCTGTTGTGCATCCGTTGCAAATCCACCAACCAGCTGCAGAAGCCTACTGCTTGCGGCTTCTACCTGCACTGCATGTAGCATGACATACGACCTGTTCTGCAACTGGCTGTTGTGCATCCGTTGCAAATCCACCAACCAGCTGCAGAAGCCTACTGCTTGCGGCTTCTACCTGCACTGCATGTGGCATGACATACGACCTGTTCTGCAACTGGCTGTTGTGCACCCTCTGTATACCAAAACCAGCTGCAGAAGCCCACTGCTGGCCAAGCTAAGGACGCAGTGGACTTTGTCCTTGGCCTTCAAGTCTCCTTAGCTGCAATGTGCATATAGCTCAAAGGCAGCAGCTTCACCTGCAGCATGAAGTGGTCTCCGCTAACACCGTGCGTCTTGAACCACTTGTGCCACTCGCTGCCCAGCGCAGCATCGTATTTCAGCAGCGTGGATATGTGCATCAGCAGCGTGGCCTCCACCTGCAGCAGCGTAGCACCAGGCAGCGGGCCGTTGCAGCCGCTTGCAGGAACGCTGCCTTGTTGAGCAGCCTGGTTCTGCGGCTGCCCCTCCAAATGGTTGAACAAACGGCGCAGGCCGGTTAAGGCAAGCTGACGTGCACCTCTTGCTGACAGCAGCAGCACTTGGTACAGGATGGGAGGCAGCTGCTGCAGGCTTGCAGCCCTGCGACAACAGCAGGCAACAGCACAGCAGAAGGCGGCATGTTGTGAAACTCAGGGGCAGATGAGGTGCAACAAGTGCACAGCCAATACATGCTGTCGCTGGCAGAGTTGCAGTACTGCAGCAGGGAGACCGCAAACCGTATGCACAGATGTGTTGCATAGGGAACAAAAGCAGGTTGTCCTGCAAGCCGTTGCTGGGCCTCACCTGCAAGCCATGATGCCCTTTTTCACAGCCTTCTCCAGCTGCTCCTGTGTCAGCGGCAGCGCTTTCAGCAGCTGCAGCAGCTGCCCAACCTGCTCTGGCCGCCTCTCCCAACCGCAGTTCAGCAACCGGTTAGCAGCCTGGTCCTTGTAGAAGGCAGCAGTGGCTGCGCCTTCTGCACCTGCGCTGCCTGTTGCCTCTGGGGCGTCGGCAGTGTCGCTGCCTGCTCCTGCAGGCGCGTCTGGCATGAGGTCATCTGCTGCAGCAGGTGCTGCACAGATTGCTGCAAGGCAAGGCGGCAGCAGCTCCAGCAGCGCGAGGCAGTGGGGCTTTGACTCCTCTAGGCCTGACAGGCATGCATACAGAAGTGGAGCCAGGTCTGCTGCCTGTTGCTGCCAGCTGGTGTCAAGCTCTGGGAGGAAAGCAGCAGCCACGTCAGCAGCCAGCTGCTGCTCATCTTCTGGCAGGCTGTGCAGCCAGCCTGGCAGCGCAGCGAACAGCGCACTGCGTAGCGAGCTGCAGGCAGCAGCATCTGCTGTGGCTGTGTTGGAGGAGGGTGCACGTGTCGCTTGCAGGATCAGCTTCAAGGCCTGCATACAGGTTGTGAGCAGAGTGTGGGGAAGTTTTCAACCCTTGGAATGGAATTTGAAGCATTATCAGTGCACTAGGTGAAATGGCTGCAGGTGGAGCATGCCATGCCTGTACAGAGTGCAGACTGCCAGCCATAAGCGCACCTTCGACACTTGTGGGGAAAGCTGCTGCAGCAGGGCATCCACATCCTTGATCACTGCTTCCTGTCCATGCTCCACTACCATTTCCATGTGCTGATCGTGGGCGTTAACTGCTTGGCTGCCCAGAACATATTGGCTGGCCTTGCTGCTGCCAGTGGACAGCAGCGCGTTGATGAATCCTGAAGACATGATGCAAGGCACTCCTCGTAGCTACCAGTTTGAAACTACTGCATATACAACCCTGCTGGTCTTGAGACGTTCAACATCGCATCATTAAGCAATAGCTCAGCGTGCTGGGCATGTGCTGTGGGGTGCTGTGCTGAAATGGGCGGATCTGCAACCAAACGTAAACCACCTGATGAATAAACGTGTTTGTGCGTACGCTGGTTGCTTCTCACGTCTCGATCGCATTGAGAACGTGAAGCAGCGTTTGAACGCTGGTAACACACCTGCTGACGGGGTCGTTTACTTGGACAGCTGCTGGCCTTCATGCTGTGGGAAGCTGACGGCAGTTTGAATTGGGCTGCGAAGAGACTTAGGCGCACTCACCTTGTTCTTGTACGCACAATGTCCGGCCCTGATGATGCCGACTGCCTGGCCTATCTTTCCATCACAAAAGAGTTGTTTTACAAGAAACCGGGTATTTTTAATGCTACGAGTGACGATTCAGCGGCAGTTGACGTTCTAAACCTTGGGCCAGCAGCATCTGAGCCATCTCAACCCCAACACCAGCACATGCCGCTGCGCCAGATGCCAGTGCGAGAGCAGCCGCAGCAAGTTTCTTGGCTGATGCAGCCGATGGCAGCGCATCAGGAGCAGTTGATGTGGCAGAAGCAAGCTGCTGCTCGCAGCATGCACAGCACACAGCAGTGCTCAGCGCTCAGCATGCCATCCTCCATTCAGCAGCAGCAGCAGCATGTGCGTCGCAATGCAACAGTGACAAGTGAGGGGCCCAGCAGGGTGCCGCGGCAGGTGTCAGGGCTGGTGCCATTCGCAGGCAACGCTAGCATGTTGTTCGTGATGCCCGCTTTCAATCATGCACCTGGGCAAGCGCAGCTGCTTGCAGGACGGCTCCCTGCAGCAGCAGTGCAACCGGCAGCAAACATCGTGCTGCAGCAACAGCTGCTTCACATGCAGCAGCTGATGATGCTGCAGGCGGCCTCACCTGCACCTGGTGGCAGCAAGCACAGCGCAGGCACTGAAGCTGCGCCTGGCGGTCATGCTGCAAAGAACAGGCACAGGAGCAGCAAGACGCACAGCAGCAGCAGGAGCAGCCTGGACGGGATCGGCAGCAGCAGCAATGGCATGACTAAGGCTGGTGCTGCTTCTAGGCGCTACAGGTGAGGATGTGCTGGAGCAGAGCTAGGGGAGCCGTGGTACAGCTGGTTCCTGCAAGCGTCTAAGGGTGCAGCTACTGCCTGCTGAAGCCTCTAGGGTTGTGCCAGGGTTCACCAGTTCATGCATGCATGAACAGTCTGTACTTGCGACTGATGCAGCCTCTTGTTTGTTGGTGGCCAGCTATCCTTTAATTGCACCCATTGGGCGAAGCCGCCTGTGTCTTCAAGCCTTGAGTACCACTGGCAGACGATTGATGCACAACATGTACTTGCCCATGCGCAACATATGGATATGCTGCGTGCTAACCAGCTGCTGCTGGTTGCATGGACGTGTTGTGTGTGCTCAAGGCATTATTTCTGACGCTGCCCCTTCTTATGTCGTTGCTGGGCGTGCCGCTGTATACACCACCGCTTTCCAGGGACCGCCAGCGCGGCTTGATGGCTAGCCTGGAGACAGAGCTCGCTGAAAAGATGCAGCAGCTGCAGCTGCTGACCGCCGAGAATGAGATGCTGCAGCTGCGGGCGTCTGTGCTGGAGGCAGCGGTGGCTGGCAGAGAAGAAGTGGTGCGTTGAGCTTGCAGCGCTGGGACTTGTTACAACCAAGGATGCGCTTACTTGGCCAGTAAGCAGTGCGTGCAGGGCACTTACTGTATGTGTTTTGCGTGGTGTGCTGTTTGCCAACCATGTCTTAACTCAGTGTCCAAGTCTGGGATACCTGTTACGTGATTTTGCCTGCAGGTGCGTGTGACGCGCGCTCATGGGCCACCTGTGTATGATGCCCACCGCAGCTCAAGGCGCTCAAACAACAACATCAACAGCAACTCAGAGACTGGCAAGCTGGCGCAGCAGGGTGCTGTGAAGCAGGAGGCAGCCGCTTCAGGTCTAGGATCTACGGCTGCGAGTGCGTCTGCTGTCGCCGCGATCCCAATGGCAACAACAGAAAACAGCAGGAGCAGCTTGCAGGAGCAGGGTAACGCAGATCCTGCAAGCCCACAAGCAGTGAAGAGCATGAGTAGCGACGAGATTCTATACAGGTGGCGTGGTATGCTCAGGGAGCTGAGTGCTGCGCTCGTGGCGGTGCAGGAGGCAGCAGGAGCGCAGGCCAAGGCGCGTGGCAGGACCAGCAGCAGCACATTCGGGTGCATAGGCGTCAACACTGCCACGGGCAATGGCAGCAGCAGCAGCAGCAGCAGTGTGTTCCAGCGGCTGGAGGAGCTGACTGGACGCAGCAAGCAGCTGCTGGGGACTGCGCTTGTGCTCAACCCCGGTGAGGATGCAGCAAACCTTGCAAGAGCTGGGTGCCTAGGTTTGCAGGAGACTGCATCACAGCTCCTACCGAAGTACAGTGTGTGGGTGCATGCCATGCATGACAGTGTCGTGGGAGGGGGGAGGGCAGCATGCAAGCATTCTGTTGTTGAGTGTGATATGGAGCCCGCTGCTCTTCTGGCCGTGTGCTTGCCGCGCTGCAGCAGCATTGGTCAACTTCCTGCTGCTGTCTTGCACGCTGCACGTATTGCTTGACTGCTGCTGCTGCTTGATGTGCGGTGCCCGCAGGTGCCTACTGCAAGCTGTTTGGGCGCAACCTGGATACGGGGCTGCCTGCAGTGTGTGATGATGATCACTGGCGCCGCGTGCTGCAGCAGCTGGAGCTCAGCGACAACCAGGTGGGCCTTCGTTTCGTAGGATTGTGCTGCACAAAGTGCAGTGGTATGTGCATTGCTGATGCCGGGATGCGAGGATTGTTGTTGCCAGCGCGTGTGCACGCTTGTGGGCACCTGCACATGAATTTGCTACGCGATTTTGCCAGCTTTCCTTGTCCGTGCATGCCTTGCGCCGGTCAGCTCTCCTTTCGCCACAAAGTTGCAACTGGTGTCCACGCCAATCATGCACCGCCATTCACCAGATGCGCCACAAAATGCCTGACACTGTTGTTACTGCCGCATTGCATGCGATGGCACCTCTTCCAGGTGCGCCACATCCTGGCTTGTGCAGAGCTCTACCTGCCTGCACTGCAGGACCTGCAGCAGGAGCAGCGCAACCTGGCGCAGCAGCTGCAGCAGCCAGCTGACGCAGCACCCCCAAAGGACACCAGCATCCCCCTGCCGGCTCCAACAGCCAGCACACACATGCACACAGTGCTGGATAGCTTCGCCAGCAACCTGAAGAAGCAGCATGTGCTGCGCAGCATGCTGTGCGCGTTGGTGTGTGGTGAGCTGAGCAGCCTGCAGTGTGCGAAGGCGGCTGTGCACAGCCACCCGCTGTTCCTGGATGTGCACGCGCTGGTGTGTGTGCTTGTTAGGGACCGTATGACGGCGCTGCTGGCAGCAGGGGAGCAGCCGCGCTATGTGTTCCAGCACAGGTGGCAGCACACGACAGACCTGCAGAATCTTGTGCTGCCGCAGCTGCAGCAGCAGTAGCTGCCGGCTGTTGAAAAGCGGGTGCCACTGCTTGGCTGATGAGCAGGATGCTTGCTGCAGAAGCAGGTGACGAGTGTTTCCAATGTATACACGCAATGATAGACGGACTGATCACGGAATGATGCACGGAATGATTCACGCAAGGACGCACACAGCGAATGCAGCCAACGGGCTAGAGCTTTACGTTTGTCATAGGATCACCACGCCCAACGTGATCATCTGGCGATGTTTTGCCTTCAATCGTTTGGTGTTCCTGGCTAAGCAGGGTGGGGTGATCACCTGGTCAGTATTGCTGTTGTGGGTGGTTGTCTGCTGTTGGGGTCGGTCATTATTGCCGTCGTACCTGCTGCATGTGCCTGCTTCTTAGCCTGAGCGCTCATGGTAGTATCCACAGGGGCGTCATCTTGTCGGAATGTGATTCGCTCCTGGGTTGGGTAAATTACACCAAATTACTCAGTATCATGATGTTCACATGAGTCATAGTGCTGTGTGTTTCACAGCAAATGGTGTCGTCTTTGTCTGCTGTTATCCTGCAACAGCTGCTGCATACCAATATGTCTCTTTTGTTTCTTGCAGCATGCATTGTGTGTTCAGCAACAAGCCGGATCTTATCTCAGTGACATACGAGGATCAGAGTCTGATAAACTGCTGCCTTTTGGGTGAACTGCTACCGATTGCATGCTCAAAGTTTCATTCAGATGCCTGCAAACCAGGCAGCACATGCACCAGCACTGTTTGGCAAACATTTTGTATGATTTCTTTGTATGGTTTTTGGTATTGGGTGCAATGATGTTATCACAGGTGGCCGTTCAGGACAGTGATACAGGTGCTGCATGCTGCATTGCCGCTCTGATGATCTTTGCTTATCCTTGCTTGCGCATTGCTTATTAGGCGGCCCGCCTCCAAATTGATGGTGGGTATCTGTGTCTGGCATTGCTTCGATGATAGAAACTGGCACTCAAGTATTTTATCCTCCTCCAGCCATGCTTGTGTGCCGTAGTTGATCTTTACATGGCCAGTGCATACGCATTGCCAGGCATGCACCAGGTCGTGGTGACTTCGATGTCAGCGACAGCACAGTGTTACGCGTAATAGACATACCAGACAGTCTCTGTTGTGCTCTGGCTGGCCTTGCAACATGACATGTGCACTCGACGCTGTGCTGATCATGATATGGCATTCTGACCTGTACGTAGCTGTCATGATCAGGCGCCCTGCACTCTGCTGGTGGCTGCCGCGGCGGCACTGCGAAGCGGCGGCACTGCGCCAATCTGGTGGCCACCGCGGCGGCACTGCATGCCGCATGCCGGCGGCGCTGTGGCGTCCGTTTGTGACTAAGGGCGTTGTTTGGCGTCTGTGTTCTGTCACTGACAAATCCTGGGGCCACACCCTGTGCAGGAGCCTGCTAGGTATCCCCATTGCACACGGCCCTTTGCTAAATGTGTTGAATATTCACGATATGGTTCTGCAGGGATTTGCACTCATGTCACATGAGTACTGTGTACACGGCCAGCCCATACATGGTGACCGGTGATACCACAGTTGATGGTGACACCGTCAGCATCCACCACAGCGAACATGTGTGCATGGTGGCAGCAGCCTGTACTAACGTGCACTTGTTGCTGGTTGTTGCACTGGTCTTCTCACTAAGCCTGTGCTTGGTCAATCAGGGCCGAAACTGCCAGCTGCTGTGGTCGTTCGTATGTGTCACACAGCTGATCCTGCGTCCACTCATCTCCCCCTTATGTTCAGCTGCGCTTACACAGGCTACCGTAAAGCTACTGATAGCCATATCTACAAGCTTGTTTTTGTTATGAGCACAGTGAGTACGCGACTCCCTGTAAGTGATCAGCATTTTTCTAGCCCATGCGAGCACTCTGCTGAAACAGGTAGCAACTGGACGTGTGAACATCAAGGTCACCATCTTATGGCCGCATTGAGGCTTCTCTCGGTGTAGCTGCTCATAGGTGCAACTCGGGTGTGTTGCATTCGCGCTTACCGACATCCTGCACCACCCACGCTGTCATTAACGTAAGCTTTAAATGCGTTCAGGTGACATACGATGCAAATCTCTGTGCACACGCAAGCCCGGGAGTCCGCCAGCTGACCTGTGCTCTGGAGGCCGTTGAAATCCCTACAGGCCAGCATGTTACTTGGAAGATGATGTTTTGACCACTTTTGGCCTGACCCTGATCAGGGCTTAAACACTTTTGGCCCACCCCGCACTTCGCTGGTGGTGTGTTCGTTCCGACATGCTCAGCAGTGATCATGGAGGGTGCATGTACCCTGCAGTCGACAGCAGTGTTGAGTATGCGCATAGGGACGGGCTGGAACTGCTCGTGCAGCAACAGCAGCGGCCACAGCAGCTGCTGGGGTTGTCCGGGGAGCCTCAGGCCTCTGTTCAGCTTGCTGGACCGTTGCCCCTGACGCTGAGGGATGCTTGCCGCGACTCAGAGCAGGAAATAGACCAAGAGATTGGTGCCCTGTTAGCTTTGAAGCAGCAGCTGCGCCAAAGGAAGCAGCTGGGGCAGCAGCAGGCGCAGCAGCAAGGGGATACCAGGTGTGTAGCACCGCATGTGTATGTTGATAGATCACCACGCCCTTGTGCCTGCTGGTAGGCGTCACGCTTGGAACGTGCCTGTTTGCACTGGAAATAGTGCTACATGCTGCGGTTGGATAATTTTGAATGCTGCAAAGAAGGGTATCCATGCGCATCTGTGCACCAAGCTGCCGATTCAACACCGCGCACCTGAGCTTTGTGTGTTGTGTTGCACATCGCTCTTGCCGCTGCAGCTTCCAGTTGGATTGGGCTCCGCTGTTGGGCAGCCCGACACTCGGCAACATCGGCAACATTTCCAACGCCACCTGCCGTCATACCATCGACCTAGGCAGCCTGTCAGCATTGAGCTTGCAGGAAAGTCAACGCAGTAGTCAAGGCCTCGGCACGCCGTTCAATAACGCGCAACTAAACAACAGCATGAGTCTTTTCAGCAACAGCCAGGCTGGGGGCATGCAGATCAGCCAGGGTCAGCTGCAAGGCATAAGCCAGGGGGAAGCTGCTGCAGCAGCAGCAGCTCCAGGAAATTTTGTCATGCCAGCGTCTGGCGCATTCAGCAGTGCCACTGTTGCAGTGGAAGGTGACACACTAGCAGCACGCGCGCTCCTGCAGCAGCAGCTGCTGGAGCTACAGCAGAAGGAGCAGCAGTTGCGAGAGCAGGAGCTGCAACTTCGGCTGCAGCTGCAGCAGGGTGGTGCCCTGCTAACCGCTGCGCCTCCAAACGTGTTATACGACAGCAGCTTCAATGTCGGTCCTGCAAGCAGCAGAGCCGATGCGTTTTCCCCGCCGAACATGCAGCAGGACACATCTGCACCGCTACTGTCTCAGCTGCAACAGCAGGAGCTGGCAATGCAATCACAGCTGTATGCTCCAGCGCCTGGACTCATGATGCAGCAGCAGCAGCTGCCTGAAGGTCAGAACATGCAGGGGTGTGCAGTCATCAACACCAGCAGCCCTGTGTATCAGCAGCTGCAGCTGCAGCAGCAGCTGGGCCTCACTGGTGGTGTCACCAGCCCAGGTCAACTCACCACTTGGCCAGCAGGAGCAGCAGTAGGTGCTGACAGCTTTGACGGCTTGCAAATCCCTGGTTACACTAGAGCCGGCAGCCCTATGCAGCAGCAGGTACCGCAGCAATGCTATCAACAGCAGCAGCAGCAGCAGTTAGGCCATGCTACTGGTGCCCTGATAAAGCTACTACCTGGCCCTGGCCCGGGAGCAGCAGCAGCAGCAGGAGGTGGGATACAGAGCCCATTTGCACCTCATGCAGGTGGCAGCTGGTATTCTAGCACGGGTGCAGCTGCAGCACCAGCAGAAGCCCAGGCAGCAGCAGCCGCTGCTGCTGCAGCTGCTGCAGCGCGTCTCACAGGTGTGGCAGCAGACACAGCCAGGATGCAGGCAGCCTGTGACCGCCGGCACTCCGTTGATGTTGCGGCGATGGTGGCTGCCGGGCCAGTGACGTTTTCTGCTCACCAGCCGCGCCCCCAGGGGGGCAGCGGTGATGCACGTTTGCAAGATGGCGCTGCGGTTTTAGCGCCTGGGCTTGATGATGGTTTAGGTGTGCAGCACAGCAGCCAGAGCTTCTCACACAGCTCAGGAAGCTACTTCGTCCACACCAGTCCTGCTGCTTTCAATGCAGCCGGTCAACCGCTGGTCAACGCTGGTCAAACACAGGTCAACGGCAGTCAAACCAAGGCCGGCCCTGGCACGACTGTCGCCTGCACCCCACAGCAGCTGGCAAGGTTTGTCGACGAGCAGCATTACTACTACCAACGGGCGACCTTTGATGGCCCGCGTGCTGCAAGGCAGGCTCCTGCAGCAGGCCATGTGTCGTTTGGCGCTGTGCAAGGTCGCCGCCGCAGGAGCACAAACTCTCACTCTCGGCGTGCGTCATTTGACGACGGCTCGTGCAACAGCAGCAGCAGCTTAGGGCCCAGCCCGGGACTAGCTGCCGCTGCCGCAGAGAGGGAGCAGCGCAGCAGCAGCAGGGCAGCAGCAGCACACGCGGCAGCAACAGCGGCAGCTGCAGGGCCTCCAGCCACCCGGGGGTCCCTGCATATGCCGCCTGACATGAGGACGACACAGACCGCTGCTGCTGCTGCTGGCAGCAATAGCAGGCAAGCGTCCGAGCCGCGGTCTCCCTCTGCTGGTGTGGGTGTGAGTGATACAGCAGGTGCTGGAAAGGTCAGCAGCGGCGTCTCCGGCTCTTGTAACGCTAGCCGCAACACAACAGCAGAGCCTGCGAGAACTCAGCCTGCAGGAGGCGTTCAGCATACAGGTGGCAGCAGCAGCAGCAGCAGCCAACAGCTGGCACGTGCAGCAGCACCAAAGTGGGCCGGCTCGTTTTGGCACCCGTTGGCGCCTCTTGCAAAGGCTGGCCGCAAGGCGAGCAGCAAAGGCACTGGCGTTTTCCTGCCAGGGGGCACCGAGCACTTGTCTTAGGTGGTGCGGAAGGGAGGGTGCGGCCCGTCGGACATGTGGTTCTGTACGCGGGGAGGGGGGATCAGGTGTGTTGTGTGCTTTACAGAGCTGGGTGCCGTATTGCACGCTGTTGTGTGCTTTACAGAGCTGGGTTGTGGGGTAGTGCACGCTGTTGGCATGCTTCGTGTAGGACGCATTGTTGTGCTGGTCATGACGATTGTCAGGCAGCATAGGTTTGGGTGATGCAGCAGCATTGCCATGGATGTGCTTTTGGTGTGGGTGGTGGGACAAAACTACTTTCGGAGAGTTGATGCTGGGCTGTGAAAGCACATGCTGTACTAGCAGGTTGCCGATGCCGAAAGGTATGGCTTACAAGGATTGATTATTATTATTATGCTGTACTAGCAGTGTCCACCTGCTGCAACGTCGTCCATTGACTCTGGTGTTGCTCTGCATGGTTGTTGTCCGCTGCTGTCCTTGATACATGAATGTGGGGCTTTAGGGGGCAATGTGATGTTGAGCCATGTTGTGGCAGCTTCAGGAACGTGGTGTGAGTACTGATCTGGGCAAGCAGTTATTTGACAGCATGTTGCTGCTACTGAAGCTTCGGTCAGGTGGAACGCACAACACTGGAATCACTTGTGATTACGAAGTGCTTCTAAGCTGGATAGCGTGTGCATAACAAACTCCTGGGGTTATGTGAAGGCTGCTTGAACACCATGGGGCAGGGGTTTTTTTGTGCAAATTTGGACAACTGGAATGGCAGCAGAAGCCTTGGACACTGAAATGGCAATGCTGTTGCGGCTGCTGTCACCAAATTGATGGTCTGATGCCCTTGAACACGGCCACTTGTGGCATGCAGGCTTGTTACATAACATGTTATAACAGCTGAATGTCACTTGGCACAGCCACCAGGATTGCTGTGCAGCACAGCTCTAGCAACATTCTCAGGACATGTCCATGCGGGGTTATGCTTTGCTGTACTATACTATGTGACCCACAAGCTAGGGCCAGATACGGCCAAAACCATCAACGCACAAGCACTCGCCCAGCACGGTCTCTCATTCAATGGTCGCCCTAAACCCTAATCACTGATGGCCCTGAGCTGGACCACAGCGTCAGTGCACTCGCGTGTGGGATGGATCCTCCCGCAGGGGCACTGCCAACCCACACTAGCAATCATAAGCGGCTCACTAGTAACCGGGTACATATGCTGCAGGCGCTGCTGTCTCATGAGTGACCGCTGCTGCCTGTAGTGAGAGGGGGCACGGCAACGCTGCAGGGGAGCCCCCACAGCGTCAGGGTGTGTAACCCTGTAGACCATAGACCGCCAAGTGCCCCTCATAAGACAATAGCCACGCAACTCATCCATCTTATGAGGGAGTTCTAGCCGCTGTAAATCGCTGTGTACACAGCTCTGCCAACGCATTGGAGTCCGACCCCTAGGCCGCTTTGTAACTCAAGGTTACCTACCGGCAGGAGTACCGGTGTGCCCGGGCAGGAGTACCCGGAGTACTGCAGGGCCCGTACTCCTGCCGTTGTAACCCCCCAGCCGCGGGTTACAACAGGTTAACAGCAGCGAACACGCAAGGGAGCGCCCGCTCGCTGCCATGATACAAACCTCAACATATAAGGAAACGTTCTGCGCGATTGCATGCGGTTCTGGCCCACCGCGTGCAGCGTCACACTCCAATGGGTTGAGTGGGACCCTGCAGTGGCAACATGTGTCGACGCTAGCGGCAAGATGGCCATCTTCTATCTTAAACATACACGTTATACAATATTGGCAGTGTGTGACGATCATGCAAGCATAGATGGCCAGCACTTCAGAAACATGCAGCACCCTGATCAACCAGTGCAGGCCTGGCCTTCTGCAGCGGCACGGCATGGCAGTTCTGGCTCTGTTGCCTACCAGGCACCCTTCAAGGGGCTCTTGGGCAAGGTGCACCCAGCCAGGGGGATGAGTGTGCGCAGCGCTGTAGCTGCAGCAGCAGTCTCTCATAGCCAGCAGGAACAGAAGCTTCAGCAGCAGCAGCAGTCAATTGCGGAACTGGCAGCAGCTGCTGCAGCGCGGGCAGTATTGGCCAGTGGTGGTGACCATGCAACGGTTGCTGCTGCAGCAGCACAAGCAGCTGCACAGGCTGCCACCACAGCTGTGCTCAGGCCTAACCCTGCTGAAAGCCAAGGCCCTGACAGCAGCAGTGACGATGCCACTGGCAGCAGCGACCAGCAGGTCGGCCGAGCCATGCCAACGCCCGGTTCCTTCAAGAAGTTCAACGACAAGCAGGTGCAGCAACTGTGGCAGTGGTACGTGGGGCCTTATGATGGGGGCAGGTCTGTACAGGAGATGGAGAGCGTAGGGCAGATCGACTGGCGGAAGCAGCAGAAGTATGGGCGTATGCGCTGGCGGCAGCTGAACCTGGTCCTGAAGCGTGTGCTGCAGCTGCAGACTGAGGGGTCCAGGGTGCTGTCAGGCCCAGCAGCAGCAGCTAAGGCGGACCGAGAGAGGATGGATCTAGGCTTGGACCTACCTGCTTACATCAAGCGCTTGGAAGGTACGGCGGCCTACTGAAGCCTTTTTGTTGAGGCAGTTGCGGCTTGCCTTGGCCTGAATATGTGAATGTAGCTGACTGTGTATGCGGCCTGCCTTCGCCGGAATGTAGCTGCAACCCAGTTTGTTGTACACTCAAATACTGTGTTAGCAGCGAAGCTTCAGAGTAATGCCTGACAAGCAGGTTGTGATCGGGTTAGCACCTGTTGACATGACGCCTTGTTGTCTGCTTTTGCTTGCCTGTTTGCAGTGAAAGTGGCCGCAAGGCATGCACCCAACGCAGCAGCAAGCAGTGGAGGTGCACAGCAAGCTGAGGATGCATCTTGAGTGGGCGTGCCGCAGTTGTAGGGTCAGCCAATGCTGCCGTCTGTGGGCGTGTATTGTCACATATGTGCATACGCAGTTGCTGTTGCCACATGTGAGTGAGTGTTGTGGTAGGGTAGGAGGGAGGGTCGCTGTATATGCTGGACTGAATGTCAGATTGGCTCATGCAGCTTGATATGCAGGCTGTGATGCCATGGTCCTTGGCACCACCTCAACGTTTGCTGCTTCGGTCTGTGCTGCTTGTGTCTGTGTGTGTACAACAGCAAGGGCGGTGGCATCAAAGTTTGTGGTGCAGAGCTGCTGGCTGGGGGATCTGTTTTGTCTGTTTTGTGCAGTTGCAATTTGTGGGTATCATGTATGAGTGTTGACAGATTGTGTCAGTTGTGTTGCGGCACAGTACATGGGTTCAAGGGTATTGCGTGCCTTTTGTGTGTGGGATCAGGACACAGTAGTCGATCGGTGGGTCCAAGCATGTGCATACTGACCTCTGTCACACTGCAGTTAGGCGCATTGCGTAGTTGATTGATGATGAGAGTGAAGGAGGCACTGTGTATGGCAATTGTTATGCATTTGAAATGACAGATCGGTTCCGTTGGGTTGCGGCACAGTACATGGGTCAAGTAGTTGTGTGGCTTTTTGTGCAGGATCAGGACACATCAGTCAACTGCTGGGTCAGCTGGCATGCCATTTGTATACTGATCACCAGCATACTGCGGTTGGGCACAGCTGACTGATGTGGACAGTGCATGTGGCACTGATTGCGGCGCGGTGTTGACTGCCTACTGTCATACACGGCTTTACCTTGTGATTGAAAGATCCTTGATGCTGCTTGTGCGTCAGCCAGGACACAACTGTATGCCACTAGTAAGAGTGACAGTACCTGGTTGAACATAGCTAGGATGCGTATGCCTTTGGCTTGTCGGCTGCCTGCGCCGGCAGCTGGTGGTGACTGCCTTGCGGTTGGATGGTACTGTGCTCAAGTTGTTCCTACAGCTAGGCTTCATGACACATGCAAGCCTTTGTTTCTGTTTGCTTGGGGTGGTGGTGGGTGAGTCACATGTGCTGGTGTACACCTGTGCACTTCCTGCAGCCATGTGCCGGTGCAGGCGTGCCGCGCCAGCTACGCATCGACTCTATGGGTGCTAAGTAGGAACAGCGGCATACAAGTGTAATTGTGCATGTGATGACTGGAGGCACTACCACAAGCACATGCATAGTGCAGACAGGCCACAAGCTGCAGCAGCCTTGGGTCTGCCAGCAGTACTCCTGCTGTACTCCTCCCAGCCACGCCCAGCTGTACTCCTCGGTACTCGCGCCCCCTGTAACTCCGTGCAATGACGAAAACAGAGCAACTTGGGGGAGCCTGCCCTCATCCATGCGTACAACATGCCCCAGCCACCTCAGGCGAGCCGCCGTAAGGTGTTCTGCAAGGCTGACTCACCATCATCATCATCATGTTACCCATTAAGCCATAGCATCAACGCCATCGGCCCCGCGCCCCTCAGGAGCGGAAGAAAGAGGGAGCACTGCTCCATTGTGTTTGCAATTATTACGCACATTCCAAGCTTGGACAAGATACTCAGCAATGCTCCTAGATATCACTCGGCACACCCCCCTACTACCCCAAATATCATCAGAAACAAAACGCAACAACTAAGTGGATGCATCAGTCAACGACAACACATTGCGCAATTTTTCAGCGCCACCAGCAACATCACGCAAAACAGACCGAATTTCATCAAGCATAGTATCCCTCTGAGCAGAAGTGGCGGGACAATCAAACATCAGATGTGACAAAGACTCAACACCCTGACCACAAGCAGGACATGCTGTGTTAGAATCAGCTCTGCTGCCGCCATAACGACTGGTACGCTCATGCACGCAAAGACAGTCCATTCGAACACGCATCAGCAACTCAATACCACGCGTTGGCGCACCAGAACACAAAAAGGGCCTAGCCCTTTTTAAACGCATGGCATCAGCATGTGTAGGGTGCACATGCGTGATGTAACGGCTCAAAGTAGAGTGCTGCAGTGATTCACAAACAATTGTGTCTGCATGCAGCTTCCTGACTTGACGGTTGATGTGATTCTTGCACGCATTAGCTCGATCAGCCGCCGCCTCAACATCCACACCATACTTGCAAAGCAAACTCTGCACATACTTATGCCAAGGTGTCACCGCAACAGCACCACTAGGGCGCTTCCACTCAGCTGAGAAAACCTGACGTGGCAATATGCATGCCTGTTGTTTGATATGGACGGTCCCCTCTGTTTTGGTGTCACCGTTGGGGTCCTGCTGGGTTGCCAGTCCCCCCTTTCGTTGGGCCCCGGGATAACGTTTGGTTAAATGATCTCTTGGTCCTGCTGGACCCGCATGCTTGCGCTCATGTTGCTGTTGTGTCAAGGGGTAGGTCATGGCCTTGAGCTTACCCAGTTTTTGACCAAAGCTGCTATTGGTGTGTGACGCTATACCGGTTCAACGTTGCTTCTTCCGTGGCCGTTGTACCGCACGGTGTGGTACAAGACGTGGGTGGAGTCGAATAATCTGTTGAAAACAATCTGTTGAGCTTGTGCTGCGGTGGAGGCAGAGAGTTGCAGTGGAAGCATGTAGTTCTGTGTGTAACGAAGTGACCATCATGGCTTTGGAAGCAATGCCCTGGGGCTGATCAGGCAGACTTTGGGAGTGCTGGCCAGCAAGTGTTGTGCTTCACACCGCCGCCAGTAAAAAGTGTATCGGTACCGCCAGTGGCATGCCATGCACATGTACTTCGGTTTGCCACCAAATGTTAGCACTACTAGTGATTGAGCGGGTTGGCTTATGCCCAAGCAGCAGGCGGTTTTCATGACAGGCAGCAAGTGAATCGAAGAATCCTGCAAGGCTTCAAGCTGAACTTTCTGGACGCGCAACAATGGCGGGTGGCAGGCTTCGGTGTGACCCTGGTCCCACAACCCAGATAGCATAGCTGTGAGTACACAACAGGCGCGTGTGGCATCTGCTGTGGCATTCTTGAGCACGACAGCCCAACCAACAGCCAACTGCCTTGACCCTGAACCCTGCAGGGCTTGACCCCTTGTCAAAGAACGGTTCTAGACCCTGTCATGTGCGTCTGACGCCGTCACTGACACGCAGCAGGCCCAAGCCAGGACCTGCTCCCATCATCCAGGTGGCAGAGCTTTCAGTGCTTAAAATTGCCGCATGTTGGAGTTGCACTGGTGTTACTTGGACACGACAGGGTACTGCTGCCAGGTCTGCTGTACCTGCTGTTGCTCAGCTACTGTGCCGACGTACGGCAGCCGTGCACCAATCAAAAACGTTAGCTTATTCGGTACTTAAATAGCCAACACAACAGTTTGCAGCGGCAGCAGCAGAGATGGGCAAAGAGAAGAAGCACAAGAAGGAGAAGAGCAAGAAGCACAAAAAGGAGAAGTCCCGGAAGCGCGATCGCAGCAGCTCGGACTCTGGTAGCGATTCAGAAGAAGAGCGAGCGCGTCAGAAAGCTGAAAAGAAGGTAGGCACCGACGCAGTGACAGCAGCTGCACAGTACACTGCAGTATCCCATGCCGCAGCGACAGGGCCTTGCATGGTCGCCCAGCTGATGCAATGCAGCGTGCAATTACACATATATGCATCTGGACGATGTTTGAAGGACGAGCAGCCTGCAGCTGTACAGGATGCGCTACTTGCTGCCGCTGCTGCTGCTGCTGTGCATGCTGGCGGGGTTGCTCTGCCTGTATCTGTTAGAGTTGCTGGCGTTGTAGCCGCGTGATCGTCGGCTGCTGCTGTGAACTTTTTTCAGACGAATTTGTTGTGTGCAGGCACGCAAGGTTGAGGAGTACTGGAACAAGCAGGCCAGCAAAGGCCAGACAAAGTGAGAATGCAGCACGTGCTTTGCAGCAGCACACTAACAACATACGCTCGCAACATGCCGCACAGCAGCCACAGCTGAAGCTTACCATATGTTGTCAAGCGCCAGCAGTTACATGATTACAAGGGCTGTGCAGATGCTCGTTGAATGTTGAACTGCTAACTATGTTCACAAGTGAATACTGCATCTGGATGCTTACTGTAGCTCAGCACTGCTGAGTGGCTCCTAATTGCCCAGGGAACACGCAGCTGCAGCACTCAGCACCATGAGTTCATCAACCCCGGGCACGTCTGCTCACTTGTGTGCTCAGCTGGTGTCACCTTTGCGTGGTGCTGCTGCTGCTGCTGCAGGTTTGTATGGGGCAAGAAGATTGAGCGCGACCTGATGATGGGCAAGGACGTGAAAGAGTTCACAGCAGCAGCAGTGCAGCGCAAGCATGAGGAGCGCATGGTGAGCAGCAGTAGCAGCTGCTGCTGGGCTAGCAGCTCGGCTAGCCGTTGACAGGGCATGTGTTTTCCCAACAGCATACCTGCAAGCTATGTGTATGTGGGGTCTGGTGTCATGGCCAGACCCTCCATACACATAGCTTGCAGTTGTGCTGTTGAAAAGTATGCCCCGCCAACTGCTAGTCCAGCAGCTGCTGCCCATGGTGAATACGTCCATGGCAGATGCTGCAGAGGATGTTGTTGCAGCAGTGGTAGCTGCAGCAGCAGCAAACAGAGCAGCTCCGTACATGACAGGCTGGTCAACCCAGTGCGAAAGGCGGCAGCAGCAGCAGCAGCAGCAGCCTCGCCAAATGGCATGTTGCGGCATTCTCTGGCATCAGGAGGAGCACAGCATTTGTGCGGTTGATGCTGCATTTGACACCTGCCGTGTAGGACGTGGCTGCGATGCTGATGCACAACAATAACATAACATAACACAACATAACACGACATAACATGCGCGCTGATGCGGGTGTTGTGTGCAGGCTGAGATTGAGAAGGTGCAGAAGCGTCGTGAGGAGAAGCAAGCTGAGAAGGAGCGCATGGAGGAGGAGCTGGTGAGGCCAGCAGCAGCAGAGTACTAGCAGCAGCAGCAGCAGCAGTAGCAGCAGCAGACCTACTCTAGACGGCCAGTGCTACTTGCTGCTCGATGTGGCACTCAAAGTAGCTATTGTTGGGAGTAACCTGGTGGTCAGAGCAGCAGCAGCAGCAGCAGCAGCAGAGTACCAGTGCCACTTGCTGCACGATGTGACATCTAGCGTCTAGTGCAGCTCATGAATCGAGTTCTAGTGTAGTAAAAAATGCCTGGAGTAACCTCGGCAGCTCCAGCAGCCATGACAGCTGCGCATGTAAGGAGGCAGCTTTGCAGAGCCGGGCACATTTCAAGGGTTCAAGGGTTTCAAGGGTTGGCACTCCCCCGAAGCAGCTGGCGAAATGGCATCTCAGAGAAGTGGAGCGCCATTGCTCACTATGCAGTAGCCAAAATTCTTGTAGCAGCCACCTGCCATGTGTGCAGCACTTGCCGACTGTCAAGGTCTGCAGTTGTACTTGCCCGTGATGCTGGTGTTGCTGCTGCTGCTGCTGGTGTTGCTGCTGCTGTGTCTCCACAGGCGCTGCTGCAGCGTCAGCGGCTTGCTGCTGAGGCAGTGGAGCAGGAGCAGAAGGAGGAGGAGTTCCACCTGCAGCAGGCGCAGGTGCGGCTGGGGGGGTACATGCGGCCAAAAAGCTTCTCAACATCCAATGAAGAGCATCTTTTTGGGAGAAAGCCGGTTTATTATGCACAGGTCAACACAGGCGTACTGGGGGGTCAATGCATGTGGAGCTGTGCTCAACAACATGTCGGTAGCTGCTGCAATGGAGCCACTTGCAGCAGGTCCAGGTGCGGCTGGTGGGGTGCACATGTGCACATGCTGCGCGGCGTCTGGCGGCCTGCTTGTTGTTCACCACCGTGCTGCTGGCGTGCTTGTGGCTCTGACATTTTCCTTGGCTGCCGCTGGATCCCCTTGCAGGTGCGTGCTGCGCGGCGCCTTGCGCAGGGCCGTTGTTATTCACCACGCTGCTGCTTGCGTGCCTGCTTCCCTGACTCCTTTTCTTGGCTGCTGCTGGCTATGCCCTACAGGTGCGTGCTGCGCGGCGGCTGGCGCAGTGCTGCTTTTTATTCACCACGATGCTGCTTGCGTGCCTGCTGCCAACTCTCTGCAGGTGCGTGCTGCGCGGCGGCTGGCGCAGGGCCGTGCCAAGCCCATTGACTGGCTGGTGTGCGACCTGTACGGGCTGCAGCAGGACGAGGAGCACGAGGGCCACAACGATGACGCTGACGACTCGGAAGAGGAGCGGGAAAACCTGCGGCGGCAGGTACGGCGGCATTTGGTTAGGTTGATTTGCAGGATGAGTTTTGTTGTACGTGCTGATGAGGGCGCCAGTGACGACGCAGACGACTCAGAGGAGGAGCGGGAGAACCTGCGGCGGCAGGTGCGTGGCAGTTGCCGGCAGACGGTTCGCAGGATGTGCTGTTGTATGTGTGTAATGGCTGCGTGCTTGGCAATGAAGGAGGTGAAGCACACATGACCGGGAGTGACGCAGACGACTCTGAAGAGGATCGGGAGGACGGGCGGCGGCAGATCAGCGCCAATCGGCCGGTTGGTTTGCAGGATAAGATGTTGTATGTGCTCATGAGGCTGTGTGGTTGGAGGTGAATTGAAGCACGCATGGCTGGGAGTCACACACACGACTCAGAGGAGGAGCGGGAGAACCTGCGGCAGCAGGTGCGGCGGCAGCGCGAATGTGTGTGTGCCATTCTGCTGCTCGCTTGATGTGTGCTCTGGGAAGTTTCTGTCGCGTTTGAATGTCTGGTGATGGCACCCAAAAAGCGACAGAAGGATGGCACCGAGATGATGCATAAAAGGAGCGGGAGAACCTGCGGCGGCAGGTGGGGCGGCAGGATGAGTTTCGTTGTACGTGCTGAGGCTGCGTGCTTGCTAGTGGAGCACACATGGCCGGGCGACGCAGACGAGTTGATAGACGGTTGACAGCATCTGCGGCAGCATTCATTTATGCACCTATCACCTGGTCTTGTCATATGAATGATACAAACGTGTGTGTTGCCTGAAGGTACTTGGCGGATCAAAAAGTTCCTGACCACCTGCAGGCAAGTACCCTAACAGAGGAATGGCTGCTGTGTTTGAGCTGTGGTGCCTGCCACTGGCAGCCTGGCAGACGAGTGTTTAGGCTTTTGGTTCAGAACTTCGATCCTGCTTGTTTGTGCCTGTCTGTGCTGGCAGCAGCAGGTGCTGACTGGGCTGCTGCCAGTGGCACTTCGCAGAGTGCCTCGGTGAAAACATCGACAACATTGCGAAATCGAAGCACATTGCCGAGCGAGCTTCTATAAACGATAGTTAATCGAATAATGTTTTCGATACAATGCGTGCGCTTTGCTGTTATGCCGCGAGGACGTGCATGCATCGATAAGCAGCTGGGTTGTCACTCCGAGCCTGCTGCATCTTTCACACCTGCTGCTGCTTTGCCAACAGAGCAGCCATGCCCGAGCGCGTCCGCTAAAGCAATTGGCAGTCACTTTGCAGTACACCTAGGTATTTATTAATGGTGCTGCTGCACGGTTGTGCAAGTAGCATGCTGTGAAATAGCCACCAAGATGTTGGCACACAGCAACGTGCAAATATCTTCACTTGCCCCTGCAGCTGCTAACTCATGCTGAGCTTCTGCCAGGTGATTGGTTGATGTAGCACACGCTCTCATGCAAGGTGTGTGCCAGTGGTATCACAAGAAACTTCATGCATTCAAGTTGGCTGAGAGACTGCTGTAGAGAGACTGCTGTAGGTGGATAGGTTCTTATTGATCCCCCTATACCAAGGTGGCGGCTGGGAGGCTAGCTTTATGTGTGTGTCCATCTGCTTGCATTTCGCAGACACAAGAAGTCTAACAAAACCATCTGCTGCATGCATGCATGCATGCATGCAGGTTGAGCGCGGCGAATGGACCGACAGCTTAGGCAGGGAAGGGGGCGGCGGGCCTGGCGGCTGGCGTGAAGGTCCCAAGGATTCCCGCGAACGGCCGGGCGGCTTTGCGCGACCACGCGGCATTGCTGCTGAGCCGTACCAGGTCATGTTTGGGCTGCAGCTGGATGATTTGCAGGAGCTGAGAGATGAAGTAAAGGGCTACAACGTGAGTGTAGTGCAGCTGTAGCGCAGTTGTGTGGTTTAAGTTGGTGTTGCGGGAGAAAGGTTCGTGATCTATGGCATGTTGACAGCATGCTGAGCCGCACCAGGTCATGTTTGGTCTGCAGCTTGAGCCTGCAGGAGCTGAGGATGAAGTGAAGGGCTACCACGTGAGTTTCTGATCGTAGGCCGCCCTGCTTCGACTGAGCAAAGGATGTGTAGTAAACGGCAGAATGTACGACAGGTTGCTGAGCCGTACAGGAGCTGCGAGTTTATGTTAAGGGCTACTTCGTGAAACGGAGTCAGGACATCTGGTGAAACTGGTGAAGTCTGCATTTGCCTTGGCAATGCAGGGCATGGAAGATGGCGGCAGGTTGCATAAAGTTCAGTTTGGGACTATGACTCCTTCAGCTGGCTTTGCTTGCTGCCCCGCCCTGATGCATCTTCATACCAGGGCTGCTCATCCACCATGTTGTGCTGTTCACTTTTTTAACTTATGATTGCGTGTGCCGGCTTGCAGGAGCTGGAGTCTCACGTAACGCCCCTCAACGCAGAGTACTGGGGCTGTCTGTTGACGCTGGCAGATCACGAGCTGGAAGCTCTCACGCTGCGGGACGAAGCAGACAAGGCAGCAGGCGGCAACCCCTACCAGCAGCAGCAGCAGATGCAGCAGCAGCGGCAGTACGGAGGCTACGGCAGCGGGGGTTACGGGGGTGGCAGGGGGTACAGGGGTGGCGCGTATGGGGCGGCGGCAGCAGCAGCAGCGGCTGCTGCAGATTTGCCGCCGCCACGTGCGATTGGAGCGCCGCTTGAGGGCCATGGGCCCGGTGGGGTTCACAGTGCGGTTCAGCGCGAGATTGAGACGCTGCTGTCAGGTGGGTGCTGCTGGCGTTTCTTCGTGCTGTGGTTGTGCCGGTGCGGTGGAGCAGCGGTGCCAGCTGTAGTTGGTCGATGTAATTGAGTATCGAAGCTCTAATGATAGACACGGAGAGTGGGTGGTTTTCCTAGTGCAGATGCTGGGCATATATCATCATCAGACTTCCCTCTTGCACGCGATTACAGCATTCTGCCTGCAGTAACTTGCGACCTATGTTTTGCAATACACATATGCTGACAGCACGTGCGATCGGCGGTGCGTGCGTGCAGGTCAAACCTACAGCCAGTTGATGTCAATGGAGAAGGACATCCAGCGGCAGCTAGCAGCAGGAGAGGGAGACCCAGAGTACTGGGAGGTGCGGCGGCTGGTCAAACATAACTTGGTCAAACATAACATGCACACATGTTATGCAGTCAAACGAACATGTTATCGTAGTCAAACATAAATGTACAAAGAATGAGTACACTGCTGGGATGTCTGCAGTTGATATCGGTCGTGTATTGTGTGCTGCATTGGTATGGCTGTGCTGCTGCCAGTGCAGAAACGGCCGTTACTGACCTGTGACTGTTTTGCTGCTGTTGCTGCTGCAGGCTGTGCTGCCGCGGTTGAAGATCCATGCTGCCAAAGCCCGCCTGCGTGAGATCAAGGCGCAGATGCTTGAGCAGCAGCTAGCTGCGCAGGAGGAGAAGTTGGACGTTGCTGCTGCAATGGGCTGGCTGGATGACGCAGAGGAGGAGGATGACGCAGCGCAGCGGTGAGTAATCTTTGGCGGGGATTACTGTGTTTGGATGACGTGGCACAACAGTGATGGGGGATTGTTGCGTTGTGCGGCTGTGGTGCCTGTGGCAGGTGCTGCCCTGTTTGAGCCGCTCTGCTTGCCACACACTGAAGCTAGTATGTGCATGCACGCATATTGTGTGCTTTGAAGTGAAGTGACTAGAAACACATGGGTGACGCGTCTGTGTGCATGTATTGCTGCGTCTGCAGGCGGCTGGGTGACAGTGGGGTGGCCTTCCCCAAGGGTGCTGCCAAGGTGGTGGCAGAAGGTGACGTGCCACTTTCGGATGAGGACGATGACGAAGCGGCAGCAGCAGCAGCAGACAAACAGCAGCAGCAGCAGCGGCCGCTGCATCCGGATGAGGAGCTAGAGCAGCAGCAGGCTGCAGAGGCAGCCGAAGCAGCAGCAGCAGCAGCAGCAGAGCACAGCGATGATGAGCCGGAGCATCGTCCTGAGGGTGCGTTGCGACAGGGCTGTATCCTTGGACCTGCATTTTGTTGTTGGTTGGAGTGCGCAGCTCTCTTTTTTTGCAGCGCTTGGGATTTGAACGTGCTTTTGTATCTGGCAATCAGCAATAGCGCTGCGTCCTTGAGTGCTTCGCCTGAGCCTTATTTGGGTGCGGCTGACTACTTGTCATGCCCGTCAATGCTGCACATGCACGCCATGCATATTCGTGCGTTGTGTTGATACAACTACCTGCTCAATTGTCCGCTGCCTGCACGTTCGCCGCCGCAGCCAGCAGCAGTGCTGCAGTTGGTGCTGCGACGCAGCGCGGTGCAGCTGCTGTTGCTGAGAGCGATGGCCGTCACAGCCCGCCACCCGTTGACCCATCAGAGGTGGCTGGCGGCGAGCTTGAAGTGGTCAACGAGGAAGAAGATGCACGCATGCTGGAGCTGCTGCGAGCACAGGTGCGGTCAATGCAGGCACTGCTACTGAAAATAGCGATGACGTGTGTCGTGTGCAGCTGTATGGAGGCACATCGTTGCCGCTTCAGGGTCTCCTCGTCATTTTATAGGCCTTGTGCATTCGGAGCTGCTGCGAGCACAGGTGCGGTCAATGGTGTTGAAGTTTATGTTGACGTGTGCTATGCACAGCTGCTGTTGATGTGTGCTGTTTGCAGCTGTTTGGAGGCACAGCATGGTTGCGGCAGGATCTCTCCGAGTTATTGTTCCGGCGTTGCTCGCATTCTGAGCTGCTGCGGGCACACTTTGCTGGGCTTCCTTATGTTGTAACACCAACCTGGTCAAACCCTTGCCGGCTTCTTGCCATGTTATGGTCACAAGGCACATCTTGGTTGTAATTCACAGCAGTTCACACGTTGTTGTGCTGTTGGATCTGCACTCGCGCTTGCGATGTGATTTGTATGGACTTCACAGTTGCCCTGCTTGCTCCTGTTGCCACCGCAGGTTCGCATCAAGGATAAGTTCATGTCCGCTGCAGACACCTTACCACGCCGCTTGCCCCCAACATGTGTTTCAGGCTGGTTTTCACACACACACGCTCTGCTTATTGCTCCTTTTTTTACCGCAGGTCCGCATCAAAGAGGCTGAAAAGTTCATGTCTGCTGCCGACATTGCGGCACGGCAGGCTGCTGGCACTGCTGGCGACCGCGCGTACCAGAACCAGCTGCTGGACCCACGCAACAGGTTCAGGGGAACACACCCCATGATGCGCCAGGTGGGGGTCTGCGGCTGTCATGTTATCTTGTCAGTGTCAGATGTCATAACCGGGATCTGCGGTTACTAGCTGCTGCTGTCCAGCTCAAGCGCCATGTAGGCACCGGTGCGTTGCGTCTATCGTGTTACAGCCACACTGTTGCTGTGTACACTGGCAGCTGTTAAGCTAACATGTGCTTAATGTACTGGGTTGCGGTACCTCCCAGGACATGCACATACGCATTTGTTGATATCAGTAATCTTGGGCAAGAAGGAGTTGATATCTGATATGTCTGCACTTGTGTACACCACTGCGTGCAGGCTGCTGCTGCCATTGTGGAGACTGGCGCGGCCAGCCGCTTGACGTTGGGCAACCAAGAGTTGATGTCTGATATCTCTATTGTTGTGTACTTTGCTGCGTGCAGGTTGCTGCCGCCAATGTCGAGACTGGCATGGCCAGCGCTTGGCGCTGATCTCTGTACTCTTGTGCCCTGTATGATGTGATCTCTGTACTCTTGTACCCTGTATGATGTGATCTCTGTACTCTTGTGCCCTGTATGATGTGATCTCTGTACTCTTGTGCCCTATATGATGTGATCTCTGTACTCTTGTGCCCTGTATGATGTGATCTCTGTACTCTTGTGCCCTGTATGATGTGATCTCTGTACTCTTGTGCCCTGTGTGATGCAGCATGTACTCTTGTGCCCTGTATGATGTGATCTCTGTACTCTTGTGCCCTGTATGATGTGATCTCTGTACTCTTGTGCCCTGTATGATGTGATCTCTGTACTCTTGTGCCCTGTGTGATGCAGCATGTCTAGCGTGTTGGAGCGTGTCTAGCGTGTTGGGGCATGCTGTTGCTGTGTACACTGGCAGCTGACAATCCTAATAAAGGCTTAATGCACCGGGTTTGCTGCGCAGGTTGCTGCCGCCGACGTGGAGACTGGCGTTGCCAGCCGCTTGACGTTGGGCAAGGAGGAGCAGCTGGACGAGCAGACGCGGCGCTTCAGGGAGCAGGTGCGTGCTGGCTATTGTAGCATGTCCTCCCTTGTGTTGCAGCTGGCTGGCTGCCGCGGTGGCTGGTGGGATGGCTGACTGCGTGATCGTTCTCTTCAGTGTTGCACATGGCTCGCGGGCTGCCGTTGTGGCTGAGTACTGCAGCATGCTGGTTGTTTTGTGGTGCACCTGGGGGAGCATGCTGGTTTTTCGTTGGATTGGCCAGTTGCATGGCTGTTTGCTTGTGGCTGCGTGCTGCAGTTGGTGTGTGCTGTGGCGGTGTGGTACGTTGCGGCAGCGAATTTGCTGAAGTAGTGTACACCGTTACGGTGTGTTGACTGCAGCCGATTTGCTGAAGTAGTGTACTCCGTTATGGTGTGTTGAACGCCAATGCTGCTGCTGCTGCTGCTGCAGGCGCTCAAGGCGATGGGCATTGACGAGGGTGACCGCAACTTTGGCTGCGAGGTGCCCGTTGAGGCGCAGGCCTATTGGTGGCACAACAGGTGGGGCGCGCATGCGAGTATTGTTCAAACAAACACACCCGCATTGAACAGGTGCATGTGTGCATGTTCATGGCTGCGCTCGCTTCCTGCATTCTGGGTTGACCTTGGTTGTGGCAGCAGGTGCAGTCAGACACCGCTTCACCCACCAGGGTGCGTGTGTCTGCATCAATGCGCAGTAGTGCTTGTGCTGATGCAAGACAGTTAGCTGACATGCAGTCCTGTTCAACAAAGCAACTCCAGCTAAAAACATGTGTGCGTGCTGTTGTGGCAGGTATGCGCCGCGCAAGCCCAAGTACTTCAACCGCATCCACACCGGCTACGAGTGGAACAAGTACAACCAGACGCACTACGACACGGAGAACCCGCCTCCCAAGGTGGTGCAGGGCTACAAGTTCAACATCTTCTACCCTGACCTGCTGGATAGGAGCGTGCCGCCAACGTACAAGTGAGTGTTATTGTTAGTTATTTCAGTCTAGCTTTTGTGAGGGTGAGGGGGCACGTTTTGTTGGGCAGCTACGGCCGGCATGTGTCCAGTGCTGTTTGTTGTCCGAGGTTGCTGGATTGGTGCAGATGCTAGCAGACACTTGCGCGTATGAGATGCAGAGATTGTAGCGGTCCTACACTGCTGGTTCACTACAGCGTCGCATGTGTGCGCAGCCTTGCATGAAGGTGCCGGCTGTCTCGGCTTGCTTACTTACCTGCTACAGTGCTGCTGTGAAAGCACTGCTGCACTGACTTCTACACTGCTGCTGCTGCTGCTGCAACGCTGCTGCTGCTGGAACTTGGTCGATCCGCTGTGCAGGGTTGAGGCAGCTTTCATGATTTGATCATTTATATCCTTCTCTAGATCTGCACTGACTCGCACACTGCTGCTACTGCTGTTGTTACTTGGTGGGTCCGCTGTTCAGGGTTGAGGCAGACCCCAACGGCAGCAGGGACACCTGTATCCTCATCTTCAGCGCAGGGCCTCCCTACGAAGACATTGCCTTCCGCATTGTCAACAAGGAGTGGGAGACCACGCACCGGCGCGGCTTCAAGTGCACGTACGACCGCGGCATCCTGCACCTGTACTTCAACTTCAAGCGCGCTCGCTACAGGCGCTGAGGCGGCTGCTGGCGCTGCGTAGGAGACAGAGCGAGAACTTTCAGCAAATGGTGTGTTTGGCGAGTTGTTGGACGGCGTTGCAGTGCGCACGCAAAGGCGCAGGCGGCTGTTTGGATACCAGGACTGTGCTAGACTCTCTGACCGCGAAGTCCTGCAAGTTGTGTGTTTGGCGAGTGATTGGAGGGCGTTGCTGTGCGGTCTCAAACACCTTGTGGGCTGCCAATCAAATCGTAGCGTGCTGCGCAGCATTTTGGACCACTGCAGCTGCAGCTAGGTCATTTGGTGTGGCTTACACGGTGTCAATTTTTTGGTGGGGGTTTGAAGTTCAGCTGTATGGCTGGCAGAATGTGTTGGTACGCATTCGATCAGACTCTGTAATGCCCCTGCGTGTCGCTTTGTCTCACAGAAAGCACAGGCTTGCAGCCTGCCTGAGTCTTGATTTAAAAATCTGAGTACTGCAATTTGCTGCATTATCTTTGCAATGTGTGGCCCCTGCAATCGGTACGCTGAGTCGGCTGCATGCGGTGGTTCGTACACTGCAGCTGGTTAACCATCACCATGATCATCATGGTGAGTCACCAATGGCCGGCATCTTCAGTGTGCAGCAGACATGTAAGCGAATGAATACATGTGCTTTCAAACGTGTCTTTCGCTCCCATATGTTTCTTGTTACTCAGCAGATGACGCACGACCACGAAAGCGCCGTGCAATCGTCGTCTTGATGTCAGACGGTTGCATCAGCCACAACCTCTGTCCTATCGAAAATGCGCCCGATGCTTTGCCTGTTTTGTAAGCAATACTTATATGGCATTCAATTGGTTCCAGTTAGATCAGGCGTCAATGCTAGGTAGGCCACGGCTCATGCTATCATGCTGCGGCAATTGCAACAGCTCACCTAGGTTTATCGCGGCCAAAAATTCCCCAACAGCAGGTACGCAGCAGTAGTTGTTTCCTTCTGTCGTCCAGACCTTGTCGGAGGTGTGGGCGTCCGACGGCTACAAGCTGTTGGTGCTTCTGGTGCTCTCGCAGCAGTGCTCTTGCAGGAGCCTGTGGGACTGGCTCTGTTTCCAGGTGCTGCTCAACATCATCATCTGACATCTTTGACTCTCTGGTAAGACGATCACACGGCATGCAGCACGCAAGGACGTCCTCTGGGCTCTGCATGCTATTTCCCGCCTTTCATAGTTGGAACTTGGCACAGCATCATACAATCAGCAGCAGCCCCATCTGCCAGCCTGCTCGCACCCAGCAGCACATTCATCCCAGACCGTAACCACTCAAAACGCTGGGAACAGCTGTTCACCTTCTTTGTGCCGGATGATTCAATGCCATCTTGCTGTTCACTGTCGCGCAGATGGCAGCGCCAGTTGCGTCATCATCGCCATGCAGCAGCAGCAGCACCAGCAGCAGCAAACTCAACCATGCAGCATCCATGCACCGCCTGGCACTGCAGCTGGCCCTGGCAGCCATGTGTGCCGTTGGCTTTGCAGACATGTACTCCGACACCATGCCGGTCTCGTTCCTCGTGCAAGTGCTCATGAAGGAGAAGGCCAGTAGCGTCACTATGATGCTGGCTCTGGTGAGGGACAGCCGTTCACAGAAAGTATGAGAGCTGATGAGCCAGACCATGAGTCATAAGGCAGTCAGGTATTGTAGATGCAAACCCTGAAGCTGTGCAGTAAGCACTGAAGCGGGGGTTCGCCGGCAAGATAGGCTGCAACAGCCGCATGGGCCACTGGCATACGGTATGTAGCGGCGCTCCGAGCAGGCTGCTGACAGGTGTACACGAGTCTGCATCTCAACCATGCTGTGTGCAGCTCGGCTGTGCTTTGCACGCTGGCTGTTGCGCAGTTGCGCTCGGCGCACAGTGTGCAGTACAAAGCATCATCCAAGCATTGATGTGCATGCCAGTTCAAATGTGCCTGATAGAATGTTTGCCAGGCAGTGCCTGCTGCTGCTGCTGCTGGTGGCATGCAGGGCCTGGATGGGATATGCACATGTGCTTCCGCACTGCTGGTGCTGCTCTGCCAATCCATACCGGCAGTTAGTAGCATGTCAATTGGCGCCAAGTGGGGGCTGGTCATTGCCAGCCAAGCGGCCAGCATGCTGACATCGCTGTTGCCTGCAGTGCTGCCCACGCCTGCGATGCTGACAGCATGCAGAGCCCTGCATGGGGCAGCAACCGCAGGTGCGCTTGCGGGTTGTGCTTCAGATGTAGGCTTCCTGAGGCTTCCTGGAATGCGGCTATTAATTATCCCAGGCCAGTTAGCATGCTAACGCGTCCATTTCAGGGATGTAAGTTTCACGCAGCTGCAAGAGCCTCGATGATACTATGAGTGTACATTATGATGATACTATGAGTGTACATTATGATGATACTATGAGTGTACATTATGATGATACTATGAGTGTACATTATGATGATACTATGAGCGTACATTATGCAGCAATAGCAGCGATGGCACCATGCGGCAGCAGCGGCAGAAGCGATCATGAGCTGTGCTGTTGCTGTTGCCCCCCTGCAGTGTACATGATCTACTGCCTCATCCTGCTTGTGGAGTTGGCCCCCAAGCACCGCCTGGCCCTGGGCCTTGCGGCATTCAGCGCAGGTGGGTGCAAGTGATCATCAAATGATGGTAGTTACTTAACAACTGTGCCATCTGCTGCGGCGTGTATAAGTTTGACCAGCAACAACAACATGACATTTATGCGAGTGACAAGAGTCTACTGTCCAACATTGCACTGTGTACACCACTGATGTGCACTGGTTTCTTTGCTGACTGTCTGTGAACACCTCACAAATTCACTACATCTCAAGTGTTGGTGCACACTTCCATGCATCCTTTCAGGTTGCTCAGCTGGAGACAGCATAGGGCCAGTGCTTGGCGCCATTGTGTTTGATAGGGCTGGCTTGCGGTCAGCCTTCTTGCTGCAGACAGCCGTCAATGTAATCCCACTGCTGCTGGCGCTGCTGGTGGTGCCACTTTGGGCGTTTGCCGGCACACAGAGCAGCAGCTGCAGCGTTAATGCACACTGCAGTGACAGCAGCCTGGAAGATCCCTTGCAGGTGCTTCCCACAGTGAACAGGGATGAGTCCTACAGCAGCAGCTGCAATGACACGAGTAATGCAGAAATGCTAGCAATAGGGTTTGAATTGAAAGATGTGACAGCAGGAGGTGGATTCCTGCAGAAACCTCCTACATATGTTCAGCAATCAGCTGTCGGAAGCAAGCAGTTCGTTGCAGCAGAAGATACAGCAGAGTTTGTATGCATTGAGGTGTCATGTGATGACACATCAGATATCCATCAGCAGAAAGACAACTGGAGGTACCTCCACATAGACAGCGCCCGCGATCTGGAGTCAATGCGCATTGCAGCAGCTGCTGCAGCCAAGCAAGACTCAGCAGACAGTGAGACAGGCTCAGAGGTAGAAAGCACTGACAATGACACAAAATTCGCAGCCAGCAACCGCCAACAGCAGCAGCAGCAGCAGCAGCAGGTGCCTGCCACGCCCCAGAGTGACAGCCTAGGCATCCGTTCAGTGCTCAGCACAGTACCAGTCCCAGTTGTGTTCAGCCAGTGCCTGCTGGTGTTCCTAGAGGCCCTGGCAACAGGCATGGTGGTGGTGCTGGTGCCTGCTGCCATGGACGTGCCAACGTGGCTGGTTGGCGTGACCTTGATTGCAATGGTAAGCTGCTTACCATCACATGGGATGATGAGTGTGCAAAATGGACAGGCCTTGTACAGCAGCAACGGTGTGTTGTGATGCTATGCATGGCATGCAGGTCTGGTATGTGCAGTGTGTTGCCATGCATGCCAGTCTACAGGTTGCGCTAGCATCTGGCATGCGCGCTTGACTGCTGTGTGTGAGCTTTTTCTGTAACATGGATGGTATGCATGCCGCAAGGCTGGAAGCCTTGCATCCAGCGGGTCCAGTTGCAGTTGACCTCCTGGTGTGCAGCTGCTGTTCTAGCATGCTGCAGGCCTGTGGCATGTGCTGCTGTGTTGCTGCCGCTACTGCTACTGCAGCGCTAACGCCACTGCTCTCGCTATTGCTGCTGCTGCTGCTGCTGCCAGGTTGCTGGCGCAGTGACTGGCCCCTTTGCCTTAGAAGCCTACCTCTCCCGCATACCTTCAAGCCACCAACATAGCTACTATGTGGCATGCGGCATCTCTATCGCTTTTGGTGTCAGCAGCAGCCTTCTCGTTCCTTTCAGCTTCTCCCTGCCAGCCCTCGCTTGCCTTCTTTTTGTCTTTGGTGCGGCGCAAGCTGCTACTGAATCGCTAGTCTACATTCACGTTGCACGTAGGCTAGTTTAGAAAGAAGCAGGGAAACCCCACTCCTGGCCCTAGCTGGGTTTGAACTCCCGCCAAAGGGGAGCGTTGTAGTGGCAAGCATCTGTCATGATAACAGACTGTTTGCTGAGTGTAGCTAAGGAACCCGGCCTAAGTAGCGCAGTGGTTCATGGGCACCAGCCTGCGACCCTTTGGCGGGAGTTCAAACCCTGCTAGGGCCAGGAATGGGGTTTCCCTGCTTCTTTCTAAACGTTGCACATAGGCTAGATGAGCTAGGCATACCTGTTGCTGTGCACGTAGGCTAGATGAGCTAGGCAGACCTGTTGCTGTGCACGTAGGCTAGATGAGCTAGGCAGACATGTTGCTGTGCACGTAGGCTAGATGAGCTAGGCAGACATGTTGCTGTGCACGTTTCGATGGCGATGTTTACGCTGACACTTGCATTGGGTGCTGGGTTGGGCAATATGGCAGGCAGGGCGCTGCAGAGTCTGGGATACGGTGTGCAGATTGGAGTTCCGTGTGCAGTGGCAGGGATCACTGGTGTGTATGGGGCTGTGCTTAGCATTGGTATGCTGGCAAAAGCAGCAGCAAAGTGCATGCACCGGGCACAGGCTGTACGTACGTGAGAACAGTAGGACAGGGTCAAAACAACAGCAAGCACACATGTCAACAAGATAAAGAAAAGGTTTTGCAAGCTGAATAAGATTTGCATGTTCTGGGGGTGTGAGTTTACGTTGTGGGTTTGAAGGGTATTGCAGTTCACAACCGTTGTGATTGAATCAAATGGCTTCAAGCAATCGTCTACTGTAGAAGGTTGCAGTGGCAAATGAGGAATGCAACATGTGTTTCGGGTTGAATTCGCACTGTGTGTCAAATATCTGACACGTCTGTATTCAGTGAATATTGACATGGTATTGACGTCACCTTTGCTGTAGCAGCAGCAGTGTTGGTTATGGCAGCCACACCGATGGCTAGTGTATCAGGGCAGCATGCAGCTGGCAGCTGGGGGGACACAATCTGGCAGGGACACAGTATGTTAAATCAACATGGCATCATATGTAGCCCCAAAATTATGCTGTGTGAGTATGATCAGATGGCATTCAGCAACTCAACAAGCAACTCGTTACTCATGCTGCAACCTCCCGTGTCGTTGCATACTTGCCTGTAGGTGGTGACAGACAACGCTGCTGCCTGCAAGGCTGCTGGCAAGATCATAGAGGCAGCATACCCCCACATCACATGGTCCCCATGTGTGGCACACGTGTGTGACCTTGCGCTGGAGGACATCTTCAACCTGCCTTACTTCAGGGAGGTCCACACCAATACCAAGGCCTTCGTGTCCTTCATCAACAACCACCACGCCACACTGGCTGCCTGGCGTGAACTGGGCATCGCTGGCCTGGACACCAGCACCCTTACCCCTGAGCAGGTGGCTGAGGCGCTGAAGTCCAGCAAGCTCGCGCTGCTGCGGCCTGGTGAAACGCAGTTCGCCTCAGCCTTCCTAATGCTGGAGCGCAGCGCAGAGTGCAGGGTGAAGCTGCAGCAGTTCGTGGTGTCAGATGCTTGGAACACGGCGGTGGGCTCCATGAAGGCTGCTGACAGGGTAAGTGGACTTGGCATGGCAATGCTTATGCTTTGTTGCATCTGCATGTGAATGGCATTGGTTGTTTATTAGTGATGCTGCCACCTGCCCTGCCAATCTGCCATGGATGCATGCCAGTGCTGTGTTGCCCAACTGTCAGCTGCCTCGTCTTGTCCACAGCTGCAGTGCTGATCTTTTCCTCTTCCATTCTGTGTACTATGATCATGCGTCACACAACCCGACAGGCTGCAGCTGATGAGCACAAGAGCACCATCCTCAGCGCCAGCCACTGGAAGGTGGTGGACCAGGCCCTTGAGATGTGCGAGCCCATCATCAAACTCTTGCGCAACGCCGACAGCGACGTCCCCACCACTGGCAAGATCCATTACTATGCCTACAAGGTCAAGCAGCACCTGGCGGCGGCAGGCTCAGGTGTGCCAGCACCTGTGATGGCTGAGGTGCGGAGGATCTGGGACGCGCGCTGGAAGTTCATGGACAGCCCCCTGCATGGGGCTGCCTACTGCCTGGAGCCGGAGTTCCTGAGTGATGTTGGGCTGTACCTGGGCAATACCCGTGACAGCTGCGTGCAGAACCTAATTGCTGTGATTGACCAGATGCTGCCCGAGGAGGAGCGGCAAGCAGCTCGCATGTCATACGCATCCTTCAGGGCCCAAGAGGGTATTTTGGGGTCAGCAGCTGCTGTGGAGGATGCTGGCAGCATGCCAGCACACCAGTGGTGGGAGATGTATGGTTGTGGTCACCCTGAGCTGCAAAAGGTTGCCGTGCGCTTGCTGGCACAGGTATCCTCCGCCTGCTCGTGTGAGCGTGCTTGGTCAGCATACGATTTCATCCACAACAAGCGGCGCAACAGGTTGACGCCAGCACGTGCACGTGACTTGGTGTTTGTGTTCACAAATGGCAGGCTGGCTGGGAAGATGGAGACAGCAGAGGAGTCTTTTGTGGGGTGGGATGAGGAAGAGGAAATGGAGGCGGCTGCAGAGTGAGCCAGTGAGGGCTTTGGTGTTCAGGGGATGAGGGGTTCCCAACAGCGAGCAGTTCTGGGCATTGTTGCTGACTTGGTGTGGGTGCAATACTAATAATGTATCATTTGTGTTGGTCACCCCCTGATGTAACATACACACAGCATTTGTTCTGTCACTTACAGCAAGTCCTGATGAGTTTACCATGGTGCCAGAGGGCCCATTGGTACTCGGCAACGTACTCGCACGTACTGGCCCTGCGTATTGGACCCTGCCAGCAGAGTACTGCGTACTGCGTACTGCGTACTGCGTACTGCGTACTACGTACTGAGAGTACTGCGTACTGAGCATCCCTGGATCACACCAAAGCAACACTGCAGATGTCGTGCTGAAAAGGCGTTTGCCGCGTGGCAGCATAGGTAGACATGGAACAAAACTTACAACGGCTCAGATGTTTTTGACTGTATGCATGTCTGGGGGCGATTTTGTGTATGACCATGGCCAAACTTTGCACATACAATGCAGGTTGGGAGGTCTACCAGTTGTGAGAGGTTGGGAGGTCTACCAGTTGTGAGCAGTGAGCAGAGCAGGAGAAAAGGTCGATGCGTGTTTATGTTGTGCATGGTCAGAATACGACCGTCTGGTGTGTTACTTAGTGGCCTGTGTGAGACGGCCGGCTCCACAGCTGAGTCAGCTGCAGCAGTTACGAACTCAACCCCTGGAGGCCAGAGGGGTCGAGATGTACATCATGTGCATAATCAACTGAGTACAGACATGTGTGCTGTGTGAGAGCTGGTATGGTTCACCATACGGCGTATGCCATGTGTTGTGCACTACTGCTTGTGTATCGTCGCCGATCGGATGCTGATGTTGATGTGGCTGCCACTAGGTACAGCAAGGCCCTTGCATCATGGCATGATGCACCTGAGCACTGATTTTTGGCAGCGGCTGCCGTGCGCGGCGTGCAGTATTTACTGCTGTGTAAACATTACATTGCATGCTGCTGCTGATATCAGCAGTGTTGAAGATGTCTGCAGGCGGCTGTGAATGCGTTTGAGCACCAGTTTGAGCACCAGGACTGTGCTAGAGATGCAGCCTGCACAGTGTGCCGTGCTGCTGGCTGCAGCTGGGTGATGTGGTGTGGTTAAGACGTTGTGAGTGCTCAGCAGGCTGATGGCATCAGCCTCATCATCATCATCAAATTACCAGATCAAACCATAGCATCAAGCCATGGGTAACATGATGATGATGATGATGATGAGCATCAAGCCATGGCATCAGCCTGACTGATTTGCAGCTGTCTAGCTAGTCTGAGAGTGGAATGCATTGGTATGCATGCAATCAGACACAGCCCTCTATACAGCAAGACAGTGCCAGCAACTGCACAACAATTGCGCCTACACTATGAGCCAGGTGCAATGCATGTACACCGCACAAATGATGTTGAACAACACACTGATGAACTTCGACGTGGCACGCGAACGAGGCAGCGCTGACTGCGTGCAGGTGCCATCGTCATCATCCTGAGAGGCGGTGGTCGATACATACTGCTGCAAGCGTCAAAATTGTAGCAGCTGCCACCCAGCAAGGCAGGGATGAACGAACAGTAGAGCCCCCTCTTGCTGCAAGCATGACCACGGCGTGGCCCGCAGCTGTGTACAGCATGATGTGTCCAGCAAGAGTGCATGTGCGAGCAACGCTGGAGACCTGCTCCCAAGCAACTGCTGCACAAGCTACTGTGACCCACCACATACGTACCACCTGATCACAACTCTCGCTTCAGCGACTCTCACAGTTGTGGCGCTGTGCAGTGAAGTGCTGCGAGCTGCACACCATCTAGCAACAAGTGCAGTACATACAAATCCTGAGGTGATTGCCACAGCTGCTTGCCGGAAGCCCTGCAAGCCACACCCTGTGACATACCCGCCCTGAAAGCTGGCCGCTACTACTGCTGTACATGTGCAGGCCCAGCAGCGCCCCTTGCTGCTTCCGCTACAACAGCAGCACCGCCACCAACAGCCATCCAGTGCCCTTCCAGCCTCGGCTCCACTGCCAGCAGTTGCCTCATCTTCATATCAGCACTGCTGTAATCATCATTTATTTGCATCTGCTCTGCTCGGCTGGCTACCCCTGCAGCTGCCACTAGGCCAAACAGATGTGGCTGAGCAGGTGTCATACCCTGGCAATGCCTGATTTAATCTGCACTGCTTCAGGCAGGGGCGGTCTGTGGTGCATACTTTGCCAGCAGACTGTCCACCAGCCTGCAGCAGAGAAGACGGCAGCATAGAAGCAATGTATCAGTGCCCAAGATGTGTCAGTGCGCAAAAGATGTATACGATGACGGTTGATGTGCAAGTGCTGTGGTTGCTGGCAGGACACACTCGCCAGTTGACCAAAATGGATGAATGCACAGTCAAGCAGTGTACATGTTGCAGGGATGCTGCATGCACCAGTGCATAATGTGCACACCGCACGTATGCATCTGCATATTGTATCACACCACCTGCTGTTGCTGCTTGCACAGCTGCCAGCTGTCCACTTACTCAATGTACGCCTTCATAGCATCCTCCGAGCCCATTCCTGTAAAGCAACAATGCAGATTATGGCACCACAAACGCTTTCAGCAACGACTGAAATTCAGGTGCATCGGTGCACATGGTGTTCAGAGCAGGAAGCTTGCATGCAACTGCAAGCATGCAGCTGACAGGGCAAGCAGCGCAAAAACAGCTGGGAGGCAGCCTGCTCTGCTGCACCGGCCCTTGGATTGTGTCCTACCCTTTTTGCTGTTCCAAGAATCCCACTTCTTCTTGCCCTTGAGGTCCAGGAGCCCCGGCTTAGCTGCAGGAAGATAAGACAAAACGTCAGCAGCAGCTGGCAGCGGTGTCAATTGCTGCCTTGATCGCGACACCCGAGCAGCACACGCCCGTGCACGCACCAGTGGTGTTATCTCCAAACTTTGCTTGCTTGAAAAGCGCATAGAGCTCCAGCATCTCGTCATTGTTTGGACCGGGGGTGTTTGAGATGCGCTCAGCAGCCGCTTCGAAGTTCTCCTGCGGTCGTGACGCCTCAATTCAGCAAATAGAATTCCTTGCTTCTATCATGTGTACTGCTGGCATTGAAGCTCACCTGAAGACCCATCCTTGGGCAGCGTTGCAGCAAGCAGCAGCGTGCCGCTGAAGTTCAAACGCTGATAGTGTATGCCTGCACCAATGGCGATGATCAAGAAGTGCATGGATGCAACTGATGAGCCGCAGCCGTTACGTACGTCCTGCAAACCCTGGTTGGTTGACCGCCAAACCTCAAGTCACATCGCATTGGGCGTTGCTGAAGTGGCAGCAATGGCTTGTCCATTCCTGGTGCCAGAGTACACCTATCATGCAGCTTCTGCGGCCAGCGATCAGTGCTGAGCATTGTGATCTGCAGTCATGCATGCAAGCACTGCGCAGTGCCAGGCTGGCACTGCAGCGGACCTGAAAGTGCAACAGGCATTGGTTGCACAAGAAGCAGCCACTGGCAGCAGTCAGGCTTTCATTATCAGGCACCGTGCACTAGCGCACGATGTGCAACATACTGCTGCACATTTTCCCATCTTGAATGTCTGACACAGGTCTGACAGCCTTATCTCTGGCAGTATTGGAATGCTAGATCCTATCTTTAAAAGGAACAGTGTCAGTCAGTCAGAAGCCTCGCCTTAGGACCTGGCCGTTAAACCCCGGGACGTGTGCAAACTGTGTCATCAGAAACACTGCAGCGTCCAACGGAGGCTACGTTTTGTAACCGCTTCTGAGAGGCAGGTGCCTGAGTTCGACGCTGTTGGATCAGTCTGGTCGCAGTTGTAACCACCATGCACAGCGTTCCACGACTTTGATACCTTGAGGATTGCATCTACGTTGTACATGAGGTGGTGGCCAGTGTGCAGCGTGATCTTGCTGGCCATCCCTGCCACGGCTGCAGCAACCACCACGCCCAACAGCAGGGACTCTCTGCAGCGGCAGCAGCACGCTTCGAGGCAGTCAGATCGCGATGTCCGACATCAAGAATGTGAGTGATTCTGGGATGGCTGTTGGATGGGCGCTGATGTGTACAGAATGTTCGCGAACTTTCGCAGAGCGAGCAGTGATCGTCACAGTGAGGCAAGGTGTGCTGTGCTAAACGCTGCTATTCCTGCTGCCGAATGTTGGTGCTGCAGTGGGAGTTTCACCCGCTGCAGCTGGACATCCACCCGCGAGTCCACCTGCAACAGGTGGAGCTCAGCCAGCAGCACGTCAGACACCAGGTACGGCAACAGCACAGCAACCACAGCACACGCTGATGCCATGTAGTACTTGCCATCATTAGCAAATTGTACACGTCTGATGTCCAGCGCGCCCGCGCCCAGCACCTCATGTGTGATGTCGCCTGCCTTTTCTCAGCTGAGTGGAAGCGCCCTAGTGGTGCTGTTGCGGTGACACCTTGGCATAAGTATGTGCAGAGTTTGCTTTGCAAGTATGGTGTGGATGTTGAGGCGGCGGCTGATCGAGCTAATGCGTGCAAGAATCACATCAACCGTCAGGTCAGGAAGCTGCATGCAGACACAATTGTTTGTGAATCACTGCAGCACTCTACTTTGAGCCGTTACATCACGCATGTGCACCCTACACATGCTGATGCCATGCGTTTTAAAAGGGCTAGGCCCTTTTTGTGTTCTGGTGCGCCAACGCGTGGTATTGAGTTGCTGATGCGTGTTCGAATGGGCTGTCTTTGCGTGCATGAGCGTACCAGTCGTTATGGTGGCAGCAGAGCTGATTCTAACACAGCATGTCCTGCTTGTGGTCAGGGTGTTGAGTCTTTGTCACATCTGATGTTTGATTGTCCCGCTACTTCTGCTCAGAGGGATACTATGCTTGATGAAATTCGGTCTGTTTTGCGTGATGTTGCTGGCGGCGCTGAAAAATTGCGCAATGTGTTGTCGTTGACTGATGCATCCACCAAGTTGTTGCGTTTTGTTTCTGATGATATTTGGGGTAGTAGGGGGGTGTGCCGAGTGATATCTAGGAGCATTGCTGAGCATCTTGTCCAAGCTTGGGATGTGCGTAATATTTGCAAACACAATGGAGCAGTGCTCCCTCTTTCTTCCGCTCCTGAGGGGCGCGGGGCCGATGGCGTTGATGCTATGGCTTAATGGGTAACATGATGATGATGATGATGTCGCCTGCCTGCCTGCCTGCCTGCCAGCCTGCAGGTGCTGCCACGGAGCCACTGGGCCACCTGCCACCCAATGTTCAGCAGCGGCAGCAACAGTTCCTCGCAAGCATGCGCACTGCACCACAGCCTGTACAGTCTGCCTATCAGAATGCACTGCAGGCAATGCAGCGGCGCCTGCAGGAACAGGCAGCATATGCTGCTGCGGCAGCAACAGCCGAGCAAGTGCTTCCAGCAGCCCAGCCACCTCTGCAGCCACCACCACGGCAACCACAGGTGCCGCGAGCAGAAACTGCATCCCAACAAGAGCGCTTGCGGCTGCGATTGCTGGAGCAGATGCAGCAGCAGTTTCACGCCAACACCACTTCAGACCGCCCCAACACAGGTGCGCTGCATGTGGCACAGTGTAGTAGCAGTCACTGGCAGTCCTGCAGATACGGTTGTGCATATCTATGTACCCAGGGAACTTTGCAACCACTGTCTTTGGCCAGCAAACCAGCAGTTGTTTGAACATATGTGTTTGGCTCTGCCATGTTGCAGGTGCTTCTGCAAGTGCTACTGCAGGCAGCGTTTTGTTGACTGCAGCCGCTGGCGTTGCAACTGTTGCAGTTGGTGCCAGTGGCTCACAGCCTGCAGCCGCCGCTGGTGCTCGCGCCAACCGCTCCGAGCAGCAAGCTGCTGCAGACAGGGAGCGCAACAGGCAGCAGCAGCAGCAGCGCCGTGCAAATCGCACTCAGCAGCAAGCTGCTGCTGACAGGGAGCAGAACAGGATGCAGCAGCAACAGCGCCGTGCAAATCGCACTGAGCAGCAAGCTGCTGCTGACAGGGAGCAGAACAGCATGCAGCAGCAACAGCGCCGTGCAAATCGCACTGAGCAGCAAGCTGCTGCTGACAGGGAGCAGAACAGCATGCAGCAGCAACAGCGCCGTGTGCACAACAAGCCGTTGTACAAGGCAGCAGTCACACAGCCCATGGTTGCCCCTGCTGAGCACAATGTGGGCAGCCTTAGTCGCACATGTCAGCAGTGCAATGCGAGGTTGTGGCCTCAAGAGGTGCGCCCTGACGGCACAGGCGGCCGCCTGCGCTGCGCCAATGGGAGCGCTGCACTGCTACACACGCAGTTCCCAGACCCTCCCCCGCAGCTGCTTCATCGCTTGATGACTGGCAACGACAACGAGGCCAAGGCTTTCCAAGCTAACCAGCGAGTCTACAACTGCCTCCTGCAGATGGCGTACTCCGGCATCCACCTGCAAGACCCACCAGCCGGGCGCGGCCCCAACGTCCTGGCCATCAATGGGTTAGTGTACCACCAGGTGCATGCGCTGTTACAGCTGGTGTGTACACTAAGAATGTTGTGTACCATGAGGTGTTCCACGGCGTTGGAGTTTGAGTTTCACACTCGGCACTGCAACAGTGTGCTTGAGGAACTCAAAAGTTGTGTCATGTATCATATGCTATCAGCTGCAGCTACAAGCTGGTATGCCTCAAGTGCTGAGGGTTGTAACACATTGGTGCCAGTGCTGTACATGCAGCAACGAATCATGCATGCAGAAGCCCATGTCTTCGATATAGTTGGCGAGTGGCGTAGCCACGGGTAACCACTAGTCCTCTCGAGAGCTCTCTATCTGGGCTGCAGCCCAAACCTCCCCCAGTGTACCCTTACACCGCGACACCAGCACGCTTGGCGGACACGTTCCTGATCAACCAGTTGACTGTTGAGAAATGTAGGTGCTGCTTGCTGTTGCCGCTATCTGTCGGATCTTCTGTCGACACTGTTCCGACAGATCCTTCCGCCATTGGCGCTTCGCAGCCATGCAGCAGTTGAGCAGCATCAGACATTTCACCAGCTCTGCTCTGCTTCTTCCACGAGCGACAAGGCGGCCGCATGTGTGCCGAGCGGGAAGCAGTGCCAGCAGCTTACCGGAGACCAATTCGTACAGCGAGCAGGAGAAGCTGGTAGACATCAGCAGCATCCTAAAGCAGGTGATATAACTACATCAATATGCACACAGTGGCTGCACCGCATGCAAGCGCACGGACATGCAGCTGCCACTGCTGCTGCTGCTGTTGCTGCTGCTGTCGCCGCTGAACAGCACTGCTACAGCTATGCACCTGCGAATTGCCGCCGCGCTTCACCGTGCGCACCCAACACTGCCTGCTGCACTGCAGCACCAGCACATGGCAGTACTCACTGACAGCGCTGTTTGCTCACGCCGCGTGTGCAGGCGCGAGAGCGCAGCGAGGACTTCATTTTTGCCGATGATGACGAGGCAGAGCCCGTGTGGGAGCATGAGGCCCGCTTCAAGGGCACGCCCATGACACGTGAGCACACACAGATTGCAGGCAATGCAGTGCAGTTTGGCACCTGCATGCCGTGTGCTTGAAGTGTCCCAGGTTCATGCTCTGTTGGTGGTGCTGCATCAACAGCTGGAACAGAGGGATGCACAGCCACCTGGCTTGTACGCCTGCAACAGCCCTTACTGCTACTGCCTCCGGCACTGCCAGACGTGCCCTGCCAACACCAACAGCATCTGTTCATGTTTTGCACACTTTGGCATACTGCATCTGCCACTGCAGTGGAGGAGCTGCAGGAGCCGCCACCGCAGCTGTTCTAGCAAGCTCTCACAGCAGCAGAAGGAGAGGTGCTCATTGTGCAAACAAATGCACACTTGTGCCGCGCAGGGCTATAAAGAGATGCAAGTTTCTTCCTCCACCCTTGCACCCCTCCCCCCAACTCACAATCCTGACGCATCACATGGTTGCATTGCCTCGTATGCTAACGCCTAATGATTCGCAACCTGACAAACCTGCCACACGTTTTCCAATGTTTTGCACACTGCATGTTCCACTGCAGTGGAGGAACTGCAGGAGCCGCCCCTCACTGCTACTGCCCCAGCATTGCCCGACGTGCCTTGCTGGCTAACACCATCTGCTTATGTTTTTCTACTGCACCTGCCACTGCAGTGGAGGAGCTGCAGGAGCCGCCCCCGCAGCTGTTCCAGCCCGACCCCACAGCAGCAGTAGAGGCGGTGCTGACCGCGTACGACGCAGCGCAGGGCTTTCGGGAGATGTCTGTGCAGGAGCTGTCTGTTGCGCTGACAGCAGGAGGGATGGTCGACCTGCTGCTCGATGTGCGCAGCGCCGCAGAGTTTGAAGCAGGTGGGTGAACTGGCCAAACTATACTGTTTTCGTGGGAAATCTAGGGTGGTAGCAGCAGTAGCAGTGTCTGAGATGGCGCGGTTTGTTGGTTGCTGCTGGCACCCAGTACGCTCTGCCTGTGGGGGTGCTAGCAGCGGTGCGCCGGCATTCCTGCGTCAAACATGTGCACGGCACAGGGTTTGTGTAATGCAGTGCTGCTTTGGCTGTTTGTGTGACACATTCTCACGTGAATGCTCTCTGTTCGCTGCAGGTCCCAGCATTCCTGGAGCTGTGAACATCCCGCTTGACGACTTGTCAGATGCAGTGAGGGGTGGCCAGCTGGATGCATACATTGTTGGCCACGTGGCGGTGGTGTGCGCCAGTGGACAGCGATCAGCACAGGCCACAGTGCGGCTGAGCAAGGTGAGCAGCAGCAGCAGCAGTAGCAGTAGCAGTAGCAGTAGCAGCAGCAGCAGCAACGATAGCAGCCAGCTGCATTGCATGTCATGGGCAAGTGCCTACAGTTGGGCGTGGCTGCTGATACAAGTGGCTGTGTTTGTGGTGCTGGTGGCATGTATATGATGCATTCTTGCGGCAAGCAACATCCGCCATGCGGCAAACGTCTCTTGGCTCAACTGCTCGTGCTGTGTGCTGCAGGTGTTCAACTTCTGCAGCGTCAGCAATGTGGCGGGAGGCATGGCAGCATGGCAGGCATTGAAGGACGGCAGCAGCAGCAGCAGCAGCGCTGGCGGTGGGTGCGGCTGCGGAGGTGGCGGCTGTCACTAGCAAGTGTTATAACAAGTGCTTGGTGTCTGGCCCGGCAGTGCCGTCTGTCCCACTTGGGCTGCAGGATCACCAAGGCCTGTTCAGTATGTTGGTGAAAAGCGACGCGCTTTAGCAGAGTGCTGGCTTGAGCGGGGGCACTGACGGCTGTGTGTATACTAGGTCAGCAGCAGCGGTGCAGCAGCTGCACGGCGCATGCCGTGTTTGCTGTACCACACATCTTTACGCTGGGGGCTGGCGATGTGTATGTAATGTCAGCTGTTGGCAAGTGTGCATGCACGCTGCATTGGCGTGTGTAACTCTGATATTCACGGAGAAGTTACTGAAGCTACTAGGCATAGTACGCCGCTCGAGGCGTCTCATTGTGGGTTGGCTACTGAACCCATAAGTCGTGAAACCAGTAGTCTAGTTTTGCTACATAAAACTGCAGAAATGACCACAGTTTGCGGTGGAGCATTCCGTATGAAAACTTGTGCGGCACATTTTGTATCATCCAGTACTTGGAAGTGCGCACACGTTATGACAGAACTGCGCATGGGGGTTGGCATTTAAAGCCGTATGGATTCAGGCACAACTGATATGCATCATCCAGTACTTGAAGCCGTCAAGCGGCGTACACGCTATAATAATAATCAATCCTTGTAAGCCATACCTTTCGGCATCGGCAACCGCGCCTCACCCACTGGGGAGGCGGAAAGCAGACTGATTATTCTCTCT